>JAEMWC010001482.1:150000-151083 GCA_016490735.1 Pachyseris speciosa
AAACTGCCAAGCAGAAAGTGACAAGAATTCAGGCGTTTGTTGTAGTTGTAGTTGACATGTACATGTAATTTTATCAATTTTATTGCCATCTTAATTGTGCGGCCTCAAGCAAGAAACCACAAGTACTCGAGTTTCCTCTAAATTTAACTAGTGTATTTAGTTCTTTTTACCGAATGTTAAAGCTATGAACAGTGTCCACTATTAGCTGCATATGCTAAATACTTCAATTGACACTTAGTCATTCATTAACACTGCATTAATTTCTAATTCTTCTGTTGCAATGTGGCCAAGAGTAAATTAGCAATACTTTCAAAAATGCCTATTCATGGTTTTCCACAAGTAAAGACTCCATATGTCTTAGCTGAGGACTAAGTAATTCTCATATGTTGAATGTTACACTGCTTACAAATACCCTACCGTTTTTATACAATGTTAATCTTCGTTTGTTGAAGGCGAAAGTGGAATCGAAATGTTGAAAAGCTGGCTGGACACCATCTCAGCTACAGCATCGAACACAAGCCTTATCATTGTGGGCACACATTTGGACAAAGTTCGTAGATGTAAGGAAGCTGGATTCCAGAGCGCATGCGTCAACAGGTCATGGAGCTGGTCGAGCTGCCGAAATACAAGGGTCAATTAAATGTGGTTCACGTTACGGAAGTTAGCTGTGCATTGGATAACAGGGAAGGTAAGATGTTAAAAAGGCTTTTTTACAGGGAGCTTATTATTGTTGGAATGTTGATTGAGTTTGACTATAGGACATGTTGAACTATTTCTCTAATTCCTTCCCTCCAAAGGAATGTTAGTCCATCGCAAGATTTCCCACGATATTCTCTATTTTCAGAAATGGGTGGGTGGGGGGAAAGAACTGTGCCGCCATTGTCCTGTCTTGTTTTTGCTCCCCATCCCCCTCCTGTTTACGCCCTCCACGCAAGCTATATATTTGTATGATGTCGTCGGCTAAAATGCGTCGTTTGCTCTGTATCGTGTCTTTAATAGTTTTATGCCCCCATATTTCAAGGTGCATGACGTATCATGGGAATAACCTGGCTGAAAGTGCCTTGTGCCAGCCACTTCACCACC
>JAEMWC010001483.1:0-20000 GCA_016490735.1 Pachyseris speciosa
TTTACCCAACAAACATCGCTGCAGAGGTGAACGAATGGAATCAGATTAGTCTGGTGTTTAGAAGAACTACTATGGTCTTACAATTCTACTACTTCTCGTCTGGTGGACAGTTGCATCGCCTCGACATAAACATCGGCTTTGACATTTTTGTTCCCGGGGAACACTCGCTTTGGCTGGTTGGATGCCATCTTTAGACGGATCCGGAATTCAACCTGTTGAGTTCTTCGCTGGGTTTATAGATGAAGTTCGCATCTGGACGCGCTATTTCCACCCAGCGTTCATTCTCCAGACCTGGAACCGATCGGTGAGTGTTGAGACCCAAGACATCGCACATGCATGGAAGTTTAACGAAGGCGAAGGGATCGTCGCTGTTGATAAAGTGACTGGAATGAGGCTAGAACTCCCTTTCAAGCCATGGAAGGAACCAGAATGGAGATACTCAGATGTAGTGTTGCAAATGCCATTTTTCGAGCGAGAACAAGCTTTCCCTTTTACGAACAAAACACTCCAAGTAGAAGCTGAATTATTCTGCAACCGAACACTGTTGATGGGGTCACTGCATTCAGACTGCAACAGCTTGGGGCCAGGTGTGGCTAGCTTTTACTTCAGATCTTGCCTCCAAAGAATTGCAAGTTTCGGTTCCTTGTACATGTCTCTCGAAGTGATAATAGCGTACGCCGACTACTGTCAGGCCGTCAAGAATCTAACGGTCTGGCCAGCCAAACCCCTTTGCAATGAATTTCCTGGCAGGGATTTCCCCATCTGGTTCGGAAAAGGCTGCGATCGAAAATGCGTCTTCGGAGATAAGATCGAATCTGAGACTTGTATCTGCTACCATGGTTACTGGGGTCCAGAGTGTGCGAACTCTTGCCCTGGTGGAGCTGCGAGACCGTGTAACAACAACGGAGTGTGCGATAGCGTGACAGGCAAGTGCGAGTGTCACGCTAATTACAACGGGACAGTGGACTGTGGAAGGTGCTCCTCTGGATGGACTGGGTCCGACTGCTCTCTTGCCCTTGTTACACTAAGGAAGCTGCACGTATCAATCGCGATATCGTCCATTGGAGGCCACTACGTTACTTTTGATGGCTACAGTTTCACCCTCGTGGCAGTTGGTGAATATTACTTAATCAATGTTCCTCGTTTCTCATTCCAAGTTCATGTTCGTCATGTTCCATGCAGGATGCAGTCCGTCTGTGTTAACGCGATAGGAATTCGAGTTTCCTCCACCCTGATTTCCTTCCACGCCCCCTACATCACTGGAGGAGCTCCAGTTATCTGGGTAAACGGAAAGTTGATACTACTTTCAGGACTGGTCACAAGTCTCGGAGACGTTCATCTTGGTATTCACCTGAAATACACAGGGCACAGTCGTTACCAAATCACCTCGCAAGACAATTTTGTTATTCACATTGGTGTCACCGGCCGATTCTTAAGTTTGAAAGTGGAAGTAAAGCCGGCGTATTGCCAAACTCTACGGGACTACTTGGGTCTTGCGATAACGATCCTAACAACGACCTTATGGTTAGTTCCAACAGAAGTATGATTTCCGCAAACGCCTCTCAGTCTGTCTTGAATAAAGGGGTTGGAAGCCAAGCTCTTGTGCTTGAGATAGACAGCCTAATAGTCTTAAAGTACCAACACTTCCAAGAGACTCGACTGCCTTCCGGAGGTATTTATGCCCTCGTCTTCAACCACACGGGAGCCTCGTCTAAGCCGCTGACAAAAACTTTTCTTAGTAACATAGACATCACGATCGAAATCCTTATTAAGCCATTCGAGTTGGGTGGAACGGTTTTCTCTTATGCAGTCCTACAAACATTTGCAATCAAGATTGAGACCTCCATTACAATCTACTTTGGAAAAACCGTCATTAACACTGGAGTTGCAGTAACAGTCAATCAGTGGAGTCACATATCGCTTGTCTGGCGTTACAGGGAGCTTACATTGGAGTTCTATCACTTTGACTATTTGGGTAAAGTGCAGCGACGGTCGTACGTGTTGCCTTCCAATCCGTTCTTACCAGGTGGTATCCTTTCTCTTGGACAGTGGGAGCTCTCTCCCGGAGAAAACGAAACCTACACAGCCACATCATTTGTGGGTATCATCGATGAATTCCGTGTGTGGAAGCGTACCTTCAATCCAGCCCTCGTACAACAAAACTGGCGAATGAATGTTCTCCCAACACATCCTGACCTCACAGGACTATGGAAAATCAACGAAGGCGAAAGTGACCTCATAAAGAATCTGGCGACTGACGAACACATCTACCTGCCAAGATCACCATGGCAACAACCATTGTGGGTGTTTTCTGATGCTGACGTTAAGACAAATTTCACTTCGTCTGACAAGCCATTTGAAACGCACTTTCCTAATAAAACACTGGAGCAGAACGCAAAGACTTTTTGCCTGGAACTCTTCTACAAGAGTCAAGTTTATGATCTGTGTTACGCTGGCCTAAAAGCTGAGCTTGAATTTCATTACCTCGTTTGTCTAAAAGACGTCGCAACAACTGGTCACATAAGTGCGGCCCTGACAGCCATAGTAACATTCTCTGACCATTGCCAAGCTGTCCTGAACCTCACCACCTGGCCAGCTCAGCTGCTTTGTAACAAGTTCCCTGGCGTTCACTTTCCTGTATGGATCGGAGACAAATGCGATGTGAAATGCATCTTTGGTACTGCAGATCCTAGAGACCGTAACCTTTGTATCTGCACCGAGGGATACTGGGGCAGTGATTGTTCCCAGCTATGTCCAGGGGGCCTTCTGGAAACATGTGGAGGACATGGAGTGTGCGATAGAACCACTGGTCAATGCAAGTGTGAAACCAATTGGGCAGGTGACGGAAACTGCAGCAGTTGTAGCCCTGGATGGAACGGAACAAACTGTCAATTTGCTGTCAATCTTGTCACTGGCGTATCATCAAACAGTGTCGTGCTTGCATCGGTTGGTGGCTATGGTTACTTCACAACGTTCTTTGGCGTGAGTTTTACCTACAGAGTAGTCGGCGAGTTTTACCTCCTGAGATCCATACACCACAACTTCTTCATCCAGCTTCGACAAGCACCATGTGTAACTGATGGTACTTACACCACACTTTGTACAACAGGATTTTCGTTTGGTTTCCGTAACAACCACGTCGCCATTCGTGCACCGATCACAACTCTTTCAACGAAAGTAGCCATCTTTCCTATTGTTTGGTTGAATGGCAAAGTAGTGCAAGTTGACCACAGAACCCAACTATCTGTGCACTTTGTCATGGTACGAATTTCCACAGTCACCTTTCACATCTACGGACCAGATAAAGTTAAGTTTGTGGTAACAGTTGGATATAGCCTCTCTGTGACGGTTCACGTGCCAGCTTTGTACTGTCAGAACTCTACAGGCCTTCTTGGGGCTTGCAAAGATCACTCGTTCAACGGCTCCAATAGCCTTGAATCTTACATCACTGCTCTGAAGACCAGTTCAATAGTTGATGTCTCACAGACTTTGTTCATCTACAAGTTTTTGCACTACGTAGAGTATCGCCTTCCCACCGGCGGAGGATTCAATTTGTTCTTTGCAGATCACTCAGTTCGTTCAGGCCCCATGTATTTCCTTACCGTCGATGTCCTGACAGTTGAACTACTCATAAAGGCGCACAAATCGGGAGGAGTCATCCTGTCGTACTTAAGCCGCAGCTACATCTTTGCAGTGGTTGACAATGTGACCATGACCATCGTCTACGGCGGATCAGTTTATGACACTGGTCTCACACTTGAGATCAACCGCTGGAATCAAATTACCCTGGTCTATAAACAAGCCGTTGGGATCCTTCACTTCTACATCTTCACCTCCTCTGGAGGAGTCAAAGTTCGCGTATTCAAACTAGACAGCAGCGTGTTTCTTAACGGCGGAATCTTGGCACTGGGTCAATGGCAGCCTTCACCTCGCTCGGATAATTTGCTTCCTGATTCCAGCTTTGTTGGCGAGCTCGATGAACTGCGTATCTGGAAAAGAAGGACGAACCCCGATCTTGTAAGAGTTAACTGGCGGCTAAATGTGCAGGTTGATACTTATCCAGACTTGCTTCACCTTTGGAAGTTCAACCAACCCGAGGGAACAGTCATTAGAGACTTACGAGGGGAAAGTAACCTGTTCATAGTTAAGTTTCACGAGCCGCGTTGGTCGTTCTCGGATGCTGACATCCCTCGTACCGAACCAAAGGACACAGCGTTTGTTAACGCAAGACTGCGATTGGATGCAGAGTCGTTCTGCTTCAGGCTCATTCTAAGTGGCACATTATACCTCAGATGTGAGGCGCTAACTCTACAGGTGGCTCAATTTTACTACAAAGTGTGTCTCCACGACATTTCAGTGTCGCTAAAATTACACTCTGCCGTTTACGCGGTCGTTACTTTCGCTGACTATTGCCAGAGCGCTCTAGAATTAACCGAATGGCCAGCAAAAGAACTGTGTCATCACTTTGTACTTCAACGATTTCCATACTGGATCGGTTCACGTTGCACAACACGATGCGTCTTTGGTTATGCCATCTCCGATGTAAACGCCACTGACGGTGTCTCCTGTGAGTGCCAGCCAGGCTACTGGGGTGACGATTGCTCAAACCTTTGTCCGGGTGGAATGAGGAGGACATGTAACGGACATGGAGTTTGCAGTGTAACGAATGGAACATGCGAATGCGAACCACACTGGAGAGGTAACAATACCACTCCCTCTGATGAAGATAACGCGGCATTGCCTTGCAGTAACTGCACGGATGGCTGGATGGGGACAGACTGCGCAGTCGCAAACGCATCCCCTGAAGTCGATTCCTCTGATACCCAAATGGCTATAAACTTTGGCGATCCTCATTTCACCAGTGTAATGGGCATGAACTTCCACTTTGAAGCCCCCGGTGCATTCCAGCTTATCAACTCATCTGCAGTCGTAGCACAAGCGTTGATAGTTCCTTGCAATAGCAGAATGAATTGCCGACGAATCAGTGAAGTCGCAGTACGGACCTCGCAAGTGATGCTGTTTATCCGTTACAGTGATCCCATGACCCTTGAAAGTGGGACTGTTGACATGACAACGAACCAGTCGTCCACGCTTGACAACGCTGATGAGTGGGTAGAAGTTGCTGACATCAAATACCGCTGGCTTAAAAGCACTATTCTGGAGATTGCTTTCTTAAAGCACGAGGGAGTTCAGTTGAATGTTCTCGCTTATAATGGTACCCTGGGAACTGCAATCCAAATGCCAAAACCAATGAGAGACGATACAGATGGTATTTGTGGAGCGAAAGAGAGCAAGTGGATGCAGGAATACAGCAACAGAAGCCTCGCTCTGAATTTAGGCGACCCCAATCAGGACGAGTCAGCTGTAAACGGATCCAGTGCAACTGAAGACCAGAGCGCGCTAAGTCAAGCAACGCTTAATCTCAGACTCAACACGCAGTTTAAGATGGCAGAAGAGGACTGTTTCTTAACAACTAAGAACGCCTGGCGGAACTTTTCTGGCGCTGGCTACATGTTGGAGTTTTCATCCAGTAACACAGCCGTCATGTACGCTGGTAACTCAACCTTGCCAGTTCTCGACGAATTTACCATCGAAATATGGATATGCTTAGTCAACAAAGGATCGAGTGTTCCTCATCTTTGCTCATCGAACCAGCGGCAAACGACAGAACAAATTTTTGACGCCCAAGCTATCTTCTCCGCTGAGACAGGTAGTGGCAATTTTGCTATCATCTACAAAGACGGAATACAGTCGTCTGGGATGCGAATAAATTTGCGACCGGTATTGACATCCGTGAAGGTGTGTGGACGCATTTAGCAGTAACTTGGAGAACAATCGATGGCCGCCTGCAAGTGATTGCAGACGCGCAAGGCGAGCATCACCATTCCACGGCGTTTGGTGTGAAAGTAGGGTACCAGTTCTCTTTTGACGGGTTGCTGATTCTTGGCCGGTACATTCGAGGATACATGATGGACAGCGAGTACGACATCCGGGGAGCCTTGGACGAGCTTAAGGTACCAAAACATTAATTTGAATACTAATAAATTTTCCTACCCTGGAATACAGAAAGATTATGTGGCAAATCCACACGATAAGTCGAGCTCTTACCTACCCGAGAATGAAGTCGTGTTGTCGTGTTAAAGAAAGTGGCAATTTTAAGCTCGGTAATGCGATGATATGACACAGTTATGATCCATCACACACCAGGCAGCATAAGACCAAGAAAAAATCTAACCATCCGAGGGAATTTAAGCCTTTTTCCTTGCTAGCTCTTCATGGAAGTTAATAATTTGGCATGGGTTCGATTCCCAACGTTTTTGTTTTTCGTGTGATGAATATGATATCTTTCTAAAGTTTGAACGGTTTTCAATTGAGCGTTAAAAGTAATTTTGTGTTTACATTGCTTTTGTTTTACTTCGCTCTGTGATTGGTTGGCAAAACTCGCGCCACTTTCTCAACCATTGAGAAGCAAACCTAAAACCAATCGCGACTCGCATGCGCGCATTTTCCCGCTCTTGGCGCCAACCGCATGTCTGATTGGCACGTTGAAATGTTTGCGTCCATTGCATTGGCCACACTAATTGCTTTGGTTTTGGCGCTCTAAGTTAATCCGCAAACAAGTCATCCCTGACTTGATTACACGCGCCTCGATTAGATACCCCTGGCATCTCAGGTAGGAGATGAGAAGAGGTGAACACATTTCGTCAGTAGAAACTTCTAAATTTGACAATAATATTCCACGAAAACTTAAACGGAAGTCTGTAAAACAATTAAAAGTGATCTTGTTTCAAATAGGTGTGGCAGTATGCGAAGACTCTGGAACAGCTCAATGCCTCGATGACCGTGAAGTTCGAGGATTATCGCGAAGGACTGATACTAAGTGTTCCCTTTGACGAGGGAATGGGACTGACAACTGTTGGTCACTTCTACACCCCTCTCCCCGTCGTCACAACCAGTGGCCTTCAGAATGCCTCAGCTGTTAACGTCACCACTGTGCAGTTCTTGGTTCATTCTGGTGAGTCCCCAGGATGGGCTCCATCAGGGGTATACATGACACCCTTAGCAAACTACAGTCTGGCTTTTAGAAACTCGACTCTTGAAGACCTGGCCCTGAAACTGTGTTACAAACAGTTTTACGAAGGAGTACTCCAAGAGAAATGCAGTAAGACTCTGGTGTCCCAAGCTCTGTTTTACTTCGAGTCTTGCCTCACCGATGTGGCTGATTCAGATAGCCTTGATCACTATAAGCTGTCGGTGAGTTTGTTTGCCTTCTACTGTCAGAAAGTGCTGAGTATCAGAGAGTGTGAGCTGTATGGGACTTATGACGCCTTCCCCAAGTGCCCCACAAAGGAGGAGGAAAAGGGGGAAGAGCTCACCCCGACAGAAATCATCGTCGTTAGCGTTTCATCATTGGTGTTTCTCTGGTTCCTTCTACTTATATTAATCGTGGTCTGCCGGCGTAGAAAGAAGAGGAAATCTAAAGTACAGCGAATCTACCTTGAGGACCCCACAGCGGGACCATCCAACAGGTACATCGCTGGGGATGACGCTGACTATCCGCATGCTCATGCCATGAAGCCTCTTAAGCAGTTGATGAATGTGTACGGCACCGACTCAGAGGACGAACAGAGTCCGGCAGCAACGCCTACACTTCCGCGTAAACCGCTGATACGAAATCCTACAGGTGCAGTATTACGTGATGATAAAGAGGAAGAGACGACGGTGTGATTTCAAGAGTGATCCCTGAAAACCTAAGTTAATGAGTTTAAAGTAAATTTTGATATAGTTCAATAAGATTTTAAAGTATCCTTAAGAATAGTGTTAGCTGAGAATAGACTATAACGCGTTCAATAATTACCACACTTAAATATATTGGCCAGTTTTAACAGCGTTTTTCTTCATATTTCTGTGACAGAAGCCAGTCGAAAAGCAAAGTATCAAGCTCAAGCAAAACGGAAAATTTTAAGTTAATTGACAGAAATGAAGAAAATCAATAAGAAAAGCGAACAGGCAAAGCGTTGCTATGTAATAAAGTCATCTTTACGTGACTCAGAAAAAAATACATATTGTTTTTGGATGGCTTTGCTTCAACAAACGGCTGATTAAAAGCACGAGTGAATGAGTTCGATTCATTACTTTGTCTATTATTGCTTGATCTAAGTGTTCCACTAGTTTGCAGCCAAGCTCATGATTACAATAACAAGCAAGCATCTGTAGGAAACTTAAAACAATTTCTATGAGGCTAATAGTTCGCAGGGAAGATTTTGCTATACTTGCGTTTGCGTGTTTCGCGCGCGTGTGTGTTACATGATCATTACTGTGTTCATAATATGAAAATACCCGGTCATTAGACCTTTACGCAAAATTTGTTACCTTAACTAATCAAGCTGATTTATTTGAATAAAAACGTGTGTGCTTTTAATATCTGGCTTGCTATTCAATCTTATTAGCTAAGCCCAGGAACGACTGCTTTGAAGACGCCATGGTGAAGTGCTTAACATGTCGGTCTTTCCACGATAACATGGCTGGTTTACTTATAAACTCTCTCAAACTACTTCACGACTTTTCCAGCCTAACAAGGATTCAAACCTTGGCGCCCAAGAGAATGGCGTCGGGCTGATTGACAAGATGCACTATCTCACTCCGCCCCAAGTTTTATTATAATCTCAGTTCGTGTGGAATCCGAAAGGAGGCCCAACAACGAGTCCGACCAACGTATTTTCATTTTTCGCTCTCCAAGTAAACGTAGGGAATTGGTATTTTCTGTGGTGTCGCGTCACGTGATTCGACAAGCTCCTTAACTCCAAATTAGCTTTGATTCTTCCCATTACGCTTTTGAAAAGTTCTGATGCGGGCTTCCTTCAAGCATTATGCCAAAGTGGGAAGAATGTCGCTTTACTTACGTTATATTTCACTGACCTTTGAGCAAGTCGAGAAATTTTACTGCCGCAGGACCGTTGCATTTTACGGGGGTGGGGTTGGATTGAACATTATCCCCAAATATGATCCTAGTGGTCTGATGATTTGGCAGGAAAAAAATGCGCGTCAAACGTTCCTTATCTCGTGCGACGAAAGAAAGCAGACATTTAGAGGCCTCTGCGTATCCCACAAAGGAGCCAATTGTCCTGTTGGAACAAATTATTCTCCCTGGAAACTTAATTGACCCCTCGCTTTATTTAGGTAGCAGTTCACACAGACCTCCTTGGTTCACTTACAAGTGGTCGCTAACAACAACAATCTTTATTGTGCTCTTGATAAAAAAATCAAAGTAGAACTGTGAAGAAGTCGTGGATATGTAACCTTATTTGCGATAAGGGGGATTAAGCCAAGGTGACTAGAAAAAAAACGGCGTTTTAACTAGCTTAAACGGGTAAAAACTCTTTCTGGAAAGTGTTTCAAAAACTTTTTAATACGTTTAAACGGCCAGCTCTTTTGAGCATCAATTTCTGTGCACACTTGGAAAATATCTTGCGTTGAATGGCTCATATTTTTTCCACAGGAACGTAGGAGAAGCTGCGCTTGTGACGGAATATTGTTTATAATTTCTTTCGCCTTCTGGCTGTTTGATGGGACGTTCCTTTTGCCGATTATTCGCTCGATCCGAGCTGAAATAAAGTTACTTTACTTTACTTTGTTCATTCCGTTCATCGGTGTTCGACTGTTGTTCCTTAGACTTACTTCGGAAAGCCGATAGAGGTGTTCCGGCAATATTTCGGAAAATCGATATCTATTTTGTCTGCCGTTGACATATCGATTTGTTTACATCTGGGTGAGTGACAAATTTGCATAACCTGACCCCCAACAATACTCGTTCAAACGCTTCTTGTATCCACGACATTTGGATGAAATAATTGTGAAAAGAAAAAAGAGCACAGCCACTCAGAAATAGCAAAAGCTAATCGAGCCGAGCGACTGGGCCGTGCAGATAGTAAAGGCTACTGAGAAGATAAAATCATGAAGGCAAATTTTGTTTGCTGATTGGAGACTGTAATATCAACCTATTGAATTGTGAATCTCATTCTGGAACTGAAGATTTTGTTAATACCTTAGGCTCTCATGCTTTCCATCCACAGATCCTTAAACCCACTAGAACAACTAATCATTCTGCAACTCTAATTGATAATATTTTCTTTAATTCCCTAGAACACCATGTTATCAGCAGGAATATTGTCTGTGGTATCACTGATCATTTGCCTAATTTTTTGATCATTAACAAGCTATCTTCTCCTCTACTTCAAGCTTGATAGTGAGGCACTTATATCGGAAGTTGGAAATGTGAATTGGTCAGAGGTCCTAGGTAGTGAATCTGGAGCCACTGAGGTCAACACAGTCTTTCAGAATTTTTATGATTGCATTAGTGAAATTATTAACAAGCATACTCCCATTCGTAAACTTTCTAAAAAGGAAATTAAGTCCTTATCTAAGCCATGGGTAACCCCTGGCATCAAAACTTCTATTAGGAATAAGGAGAAGTTCTATAAGCGATTTATTGAAACTAGGAATCCATACTTTTTAACTTTCGCAACAAGATTAGTCACTTACTTAGACTTAGCAAACAGAGCTACTACCATAATTATTTTCTAACTAATAGCAAAAATAAAAAATAATAATAATAAAAAAACCTGGGCAGGAATTAAAGAACTCATATCTTTGGAACCTAAAGGTTTTAATTCTCCTAGAAAACTTGTTGTTAACAATTCTACTTTGAAAGACTCCCAGTCTATAGCCTCAGCATTTAACAAATACTTTTCTAATATTAGCAGAATAAAGTACGAGAATTCAACAAGACATCAATTGCATGTTTATTCAAACCAGTATATTCTTCAATACTACGCGCTTCTCGGAAGAAGGTTTGAACACTGCCAGTCGACCGTGCTCTACACCTACTCTCAACATAACTGAATCCAATTGTGACAACAAAGGTTAACTTATTTCTCTTTAAATAACTTAATGGGCTAAAAACTAAGATACAACCAGTAACCCAGTAAATGACTACATTAAACACACTTTGGTGTAACACCACTTTTGACGCATAGATCTACGTCTATTTTTAAATTCGCTATGTACCAGAAGACTTCGGCTCGGCCTACACGACATAGTTTAGATGGCGAGAGTTGGACCTCCCCCCCCCCCCCCCCCCCCCTCCCTTTCAACAGCAAGATCAAGCTATCACAGAACAGAGACACATAAACCTATATTGTTTTCTGTTAGCTTTCGACGGTTCAACTCTCTTACGCTACCGTCAACTTTCGTGCATCCACAATAAGTTTGCGTGCCCCAAATTGTAACTCCCATCAATTCTCTCACTCTCTTTTGACCGTTTTAAAAGAGTATGAACTCTAGTCAACTGTTAGTGCCGTTTTTTCCGAGTATAATAATATTATTCATCTCATGCTACAGAGATTGAATTCGTATCCCGGACAAAAACAAATCAGTCAGCATCTAGAATTCTCGTTTTGGATTTACTCGAGGCTCGTTCCTCTCGATTCCTAGAAAGTCTTAAAACCATCAATTGAAACGTTTAATTAAAAAAATGTAATCTAAAGGAATAAGTAACAAGATGGCACGAGAAATGTACCTCTCATCGATAAAGATGAAGTCAAAAGAACAATTATCTATCGGGTCTGATAAATTACTGCTTCTTTAGAATAAGTTTGAAATTAAATTGCACGTTTTCGTTGTGCAGAAAACGGCAAAGCAATGTACATGTACTAAGATGTAGGATGCACGTGCAGAACTCATTTAGCTTTTGTGACGTTTTTGTTTCAGTCACTGCCGTTGTTCATGACATATTTTCTATCACAAAGAAAGGGAATTACTTGTCTAAAATTATGTACCGTTAAGGTACAAGAGATGGTTAGAGGCATATAACTTGGAAAAAAAAACTTCAAAATGTACTTAAACACTCGGGGAATTCCCGACCGAACTTAGATTTACAAAAAGCTTTTTGACAAAAAGAGAACTTCGGGTTATGCTGGTTGGCAGTTAACACAGAACCATTCAGGTCTGAAGAAATTGGGAAAATTTATGGAAGCGTTCAGGAAGGAACAGATAATTACATCTCTTTAAAGGCATCGTTCGGAGCTTACATCGAGAATGCATTGAGCATCTGCACTTAAGAACAATGACTGAAACGATATTTAACAACTTACTCGAGTTAATTAACCTAATAAATACATGTACACTATATGTACTCACATTTGTGATACCTCGTGTGTACCTTTGCAGACCTTTTTACACTTACCCCCATCACGGGAACTTAAATTGTAAACGTTATGTCCCGTAGTTTAAGTGCGTCTCTTTTAGAACGTATACAGCGTAAAATAAATTCCCATTTTGCCGCACGTCGAGGACATCAACAGCTTATTTAATATTTTGTAGACTGGTGTGTTTTTCTTCTCACTCCATTCGCTGCTCCGTGATTGGCTGATTACTACACTCTCTGAATTTCAAACAGTTTCACATCCGTGTCGTACCAGATCGGAGGGTCAATATTTCTGGAAAAATAAAGAAAAAAAGAAAATTAGCGGTTCACTTAAAAGTTCCAGCCAATTGTTTTAAATAACGTTGCTAGATTGTCCCGTCTAGTCTGTTCTCCCAAGATACATCAAAAGTATCCATTTTTCCTTTCTGGTTGGAAGAAAAACAATGGCGAAGAAGTATCACATAAGTTGTTTTGAGTGAAGCCGGTGTTTTCAAACGTGGACGTCGTGGTCACGTGAGGTTTCTGTTCCTCACCCCACCCCATCGGTTGACGTCTCAGTCTGTTTTTTTTTACTCGTTACTTGATTCATCAAACCTGTTTGCTTTGAATGTTGTTTTACCTTCAAGCTGTTTTTGTACAGCAATCCCCGTGAGTAACATCAAAATTGCAGGGCGACCAGTAACTCCACATTTGCAATAGCCTGCACAATTGGTGTTTATTTAGCCAAGCGGGTTGCACGAGACATCGAGCGCGAAAAGCGACACACGAGTACTCGCCTCGCGCTTCGCGCTCGATATATCGATATATCGAGCGCCCCGCTCGGCTAAATAGACACCTGTTACGTAGGGTACATTTGCGACATCATTTTTCAAGTAGCTAACAACAATTTTCTACCACTGCATATCACCAGTCGAGTAATCAGTTTACAACACCATCGCTCAGTGTTTTGAGTGAACAACAAAATGAATTAATTTAGTAAGCTATAGGATGCATGATAAGTGAATGAAAGGAAATATATTGAACCTGAGGTAGATAATTCCCCACATGTAAGTCCGGAACCACATCTGTGTCCCACTGTTTGCCTGCAACAAGGAAAAGATAAAAAAGAATTGAAAAACTACGTCCATCAAAACACAACGCAACAAAAACCAGTTTGCGAGAACTTGTGAATATACCGCCGACCGGTTAGCTCAGTGGTAGAGCACCGGACTAGCGTGCGGGAGGTCGGACCAACACTCAGGGTCTTTAAATAATTGAGGAGATAGTGCTGCCTTTGTAACAACAACTGCAAATGGTTAGACTTTCTAGTCTTCTCGGATAAGGACGATAAACCGTAGGCCCCGTCTCACAACTCTTCACAATTGATTCTGTGGGACGTAAAAGAACCCACACACTGTTCGAAAAGAGTAGGGGACGTAGTTCCCGGTGTGGTGGTCTATCTCTCATCTGATGATTAAATGCTCGGAGATATTAGCTGCACAAGCTACTCTAAAATCCGAGGGTAAACAATGTGATGAAAATCATATATATGAACTGCGGATTAAAGAATGAATATGTGAATGATCATCGCAGTTATGAAGCCTGCAAAAAATATAAAGCCTGCAAAAAATTCAGGCTTGTACGGGGTTTGAACCCATGACACTCATGTGCAGTGCAGCGCTCTACCAACTGAGCTACAAGCCAACTGGGAGCTGGTCACTTTATTGGTTCGTAATATACCCGTGAGTGATGAATATGCGAGAGCGGGTATATTACTGTACGAACCAACAAAGTGACCAGTTCCCAGTTGGCTTGTTAGCTCAGTCGGTAGAGCACTGCACCGGTATTGTAGAGGACATGGGTTCGATTCCCGTACAAGCCTGAATTTTTTTTCAGGCTTTATTTTCGCTACTGCTGAAGTAGTGTTCACAACTGCGATGATGATTCGCATATTCAAAAACCAGTTTAATGCTTTACCTTCCATTCTTTTGTCACAATTTGTGGTCTAACAAGCCAAGCTCTCCACGCGAGCATGTAAAATTATATAATGTCAGTAAATAAATAGTTAGCTAGTCATTCATTATGACGTCAAATTTCTTTGCTGTCATCACTGACATTGCGAGCGGTTTCCGAGTTTTTAGCTCCCAGATGACCAACTCAAGTCATTAGGTTATCTAAAGAACAGCCGTCCAATGCTCTAGACACGCACCACTTCCTACACGCTCGAAGGAAATGAGACGCGTTTCTCGTTTTGTATTACAACAAATTAATAGTTATCAAATCATTATTCCTGTCCCGAGCGTTGTAACTTCTCAGGTTGACTGAACTAACCAAAATGTGCACTATAAAAATCGGCTCAAAAGATATCAGATGTGCTCTAAGCTAAACAGAAGAAGACTGACACATGCTTATAACACATGCTTATTATATGACTGGCTCTTTCAGCAATCAAGATGAATCAATTCTCCTGCTGTGATTGGCTACCCGCGAGGTCAAGATGGAGCCATCTTGACCGCTCGGGATAACCCGTTCATCCCGCGTTTTACTGTCTTTTAATAGCGTCCTTTGAGTCTCGTTCTTTTTTTGCATGTCTATTGACCTCGACGTCGTCTCGGTCCATAAACACGCAAAAAACGAACTTGGCCCATATCCCGCCATCTTCACCTCACGCTTCGCCAATAACCCATACATATTTACCTGGTATTTTCTGATGAGTATAGGGTGTGGCACGGGTAGAAGGCCGACCAGGGTACCATGCTGAAGGAATTTGATAATCTCCGACTCATCAGTCAAACCCCTGAAAACGTAAATAACACGTGACGGGAATAAATGCGCTGACCCTAACTTTAGCTGTTTTATTCCGGATAATTTTACACCGAAATAGTTTGATCTTTACGAAGGTGAACTACAAAACTGCCACGTAGCAACGTTCTTTTGTTTCTGATCTTTTTGGCAACTTTCCGACGGCTTTACTGTCCAATCAAGACGAACGATCATTCGGTGTGTGGAGGGCTTGTCATTGAAATTCCAAGATGTTTGTGCTACTCGACATTATTTCAGAGTTGCCACTCACTGGGAAATAAGCACATTTCCTGACAGTTCTCTGACTTTTCACCGACCACAAACCAATTTTCACTGAGCATCCAAGATAAATCCTCGGACAATGAAGCCACCACCAAAGCAACATAAATCAATTCCATTGCAGACTTTTTTTTAATGACATTACTTCCCAAACCTAGCGGCTGGCCAATAGTAAAATTCAAGGACTTTTCACTGACGTTCAGGTAAAATTTAGAATTTCCCTGACTCGATGCACAATTCCCTAACTTTTCACTGACTTTCAGGTAGAATTAGAATTTCCCTGACTCGATGCACAATTCCCTGACCTTGAAAAAAAAATCCCTGACTTTTCCCTAACGGTGGCAACCCCATTATTTATATGCGATGAAAACATCAACAATGGATCATTGAGGCCAACGTACTTGTCGATGCAAATCTTCTCCACCTGAGGAACAAGAACCTGAAGCATTCGCATGATCGTCTGCAGCGGGAGCTTCTGTTTCCAAGATTGAACCTGTAAAAACATAATAAAATAACAGAATGATGGATATCACCTGGTACAACAAAAGTTAAACTAAATGTACAGTTGTACAGTATAATTCAGCTAAAGCAGGGCTGGCAATAATTTTTCAAGAAGGCAGGGATATGCAAAAAGGAACCGTAGATTATAGGTATTGTGGTATAGCCAATATGTTGTTATTCAATCAAAGGAGCCGGGAATCTAACTCCAGATATCCGGGAAAAATACCCGGCCCTCACTTCTTAATGACAACCCTGTGAAGAGAAGAATGTCAGTTAAGGAATAGCTCAAGGAAATTTCTGCAGCTCACCCATTCAGGAGTGGCGACAAAAGGCCCAGAGCTGGTGACTGAGGAAGATCGTCCAATGGCCTTCTTCTCTGTGCGTACTGTTCCAGGGGTACTGGGGGGAGTCACATCCCCTGTGGACCGCGCCTCAACGTCACTGGATTCCGACTCACTGGCAGGATTACGAACCTCTTTTACAGACACTACCAGGCAAGCAAAAACAGAGAAATTTACCTTCAGGTTACCCAAATGGTGGAGCGAATTCTTACATTTTCACCCTTCATTTTATGGTCCAGAAAGTGGGTTAAACTTGAGCTGCTATTCAGATAATTTTGTTAGTACAATGTATAACGCATAAAGGATTGCTTACTATCAGCTGACATCTCAGGCATATTCCCCCCTGAAGCTGAAGCAACAGCTTCAGGCTTCTTTTCTTCTCCCTCGCTGCTTGAGGCACGAGCATCCCTGAAAGATACAGAGTCGCCATTGCCACTTACATGTACACAAACTGAAAAGTCACACCAGATATACAATGTATATCGGCGAACAAAACTATACGTAATTATGATGTAAATGCAAAGTGGGTGCTAATACATCTGTATCCCACAGTTATAATGCTACTGTATCTAACTCCAATACTGACCACTATCAAACTATCCTCTTTTTCTATTGTTACATGCATTTGATAAAACAAAAAAGAAAGAATGATCACAAGAATACATGTTAGAATGCCCTTACGTTTCAAAAACAAATTCCTCAACTACCACCTTATGACAACGAGAACGGTCAGGAGAATCAATTATTGCATGTTAAGGCTCCAAGACAACAATGCAAAACAATTTGCTATCAGGATGTCTAACATGTATACAGACTTGCTCACAAGGATGTTATCTCTACAAGACTTGGCGTTTTATGAAAGCGTTATTTATGATTGACTTTTCTTACTTGTCAGAGCCCTGTGAAGGAATTCTTCTTCTTGGTTTCTGAACAGTTGCAGGATCCGTTGGAAGGTTTGCCAACTAAAAATTGCAATGAAATATTGCCGTCATGTACGGATACTAGTAAACCTGCTTCTTTATCTCAGGCCACTGTAAGTATCCTATGCGTAGCATGTCAGTACACTGAAGATACTGCTGAAACACCCCAAAAACCTGTTCCCCTTTCATTACACTCAAGTCATCCAGCCTTTTCTACAGGCTAATACAAGAATCAAATAGATGAGAAAGCAGCAAATAAATCGCAATTTTTTTAAGATCACGATGCTTTTTAATTTGTAAGACATGTTTCAGTATGCCTCACACCTTCGTTAAAAGTGTTTGAAAAACAATTTGAATTTATAACAACCTAGAAATTAGCATGAAAAATTTAACTATAATTATATATAGAAATTAAAGGAGCTCAGTCACGATACTTTGTCATTATTTGAGACAAAAAATGCGTTTTAATAATGGGAAACAGTGAAATAACAATTTGTCTGGGAAGATAAGCACCAAAGAGACAAGAATAAATGCAAATATGGCGAGGATGGTGAAGGATGGAGAAGATTGAAACGGATTACAAATGACAATTTTGAAAAATTGAGACTACACTTTTCAAAATCCAAAGACCGTGACCATGCTCCTTTAATAACAAAGAAAGAAGGCATAAAGAATAACAGTGCCTAAAGCGTAAGTGTTAAGTTGACATGATTGACTTATTGATTTAGGTTGGGCTTTTCATCTAACTATTTTGCTGACAAAACTGAAGCAAATATTTAACCCATAGAAAATTGCTGTGGTATTGGCACTATTCAAAAACAATGTTGAAACCTACCTGGTGGAAGATATTTCTTTTTCGTATAATTGCATACACAAGATGGGAATTCCCTGGGATAAAAAAACAAGTTAAGGTAATTCCCCTGAAAAGGATGTACTATTAAGATTTTTTTCAGACTTGGCACAATTGATAGTCATGCATAGGACATTGAAAAAATGCAATAAAAAGATGGGGTCACCGTGCTTGTTTTCGCCCTGCATACTCGTTCTAAGTGTTTTTACGGAGTTGTGCGAGAAATGTTCGAAGCATGAGCAACTGAAGAAAGCTGTTATTATGTAGCAAAAACTATGAATAGTAGTGAAAACTAGAGCCTAATTATTTTTCTGGGCTATATTCTTTTAGTATTATGATTTCAAATTGCAAGATCTTGCAAATAATATAAGGAAATTGGACCACTTCGTCATCATCTGAAACTCCTTCCTGGCTCCAAACGCAGAGTTTCACCCCATTTATATATAAATAATGCAACTTCTACTATTAAACTTTTTTTCTCCTTAAAATGTGGTTTTCGTGTGCCTATTACGAGTACATTACACCAATAATCAAAGTACAACTGTGAAGAAGTCGTGGATATGTGACCTTATTTGCAATGAGGGGGGGTTAAGCCTAGGTGACTCGAGAAAACGGCGTTTTAACTAGTTTAAACGGGTGAAAACTCTTTCTCGAAAGTGTTTAAACAACTTTTTAATGCGTTCCGAAACGTCCAGCTCTTTTGAGCATCAATTTTATTGTTCATGAGCTTAACACAATTTAACCTCGGGGTTCATATTTACATATTCGCGTTTGAATGAATTATCGAGGCAGGGAGATATCGTGGGAGTTAAAAAAATGCGCTCCTTTTGAAAGGTTTCTGTCTTGTCTGTATGGTCGGATAAATATCAGGCGAAAGGACGATTTCGCCAAAACGAAGCCAGCCAACACACTGTAGTATTTCGAGAAAATTGTTACACAAAGCTGTCGAACGAACGTGAACGCAACAGAAATTTGACATATGCAAATTATGCTTTTAACTGCTGGTCGGAAATGCAACATTTGCCGTCGTTTTCACAAACAACCATCGACGCCATGCTTTTGGATGTAAAAAATAATCAAGTTTCATTCAAAACTTTTACTGAAAAAAGTGGCGCGTTTAGTTAAAAAGAAGAATATTTGTCACATTAAACTTGTGTTTACACTGTGGCTAGACGCGATGGCGCCACCTAAAAATAATTTAATTTTAGATTGTATTGTTTTCGTTAGAATGTTATTTCCAGCGCTGAAAATGGCTTCGCGAATGTAGCTATATTGGTGTCAAAAGTTTTCGCCGTCAATTCCTGTACACGCTTGGAAAATATCTTGGGTTGAACGGCTCATATATTTTTTCCACAGATCGTGAATTGGATGAACGAGGGAGAAGCTGCACTTGTGACGGAATATTGATTATAATTTCTTTCGCCGTTCGGCTGTTTGATCGGACGTTCCTTTTGCCGTTTACTTCTTTCGATCCGAGCTGAAATAAAGTTACTTTACTTTACTTTTTTCATTCCGTTCATTGGTTCGACTGTTGCTCCTCAGACATTACTTTGGAAAGCCGATAGAGGTATTCCGGCATTACTTCGGAAAATCGATATCTATTGGTATGCCGTTGACATATCGATTTGTTTACATCTGAGTGAGTGACAAATTTGCATAATCTGCCCCCTCACAATACTCGTTCCTACGCTTTCGCGTATCCACGACTAAAAATGGGGGGTCACCGTGCCCATTTCTTTACAACACGACAAAGGGAAAATTTCAGCTGAAAAAGTTCAATGTCAGGCAAATTCGCAATGTTTCTAGTGTACGCGCGCACGAGCGCGCGCTAAATGACGCCATAAATTATGCGCAGTAAGGATGCCCCATGCAATTGAGAGGAATCACCTTAAGCATTATATCACTCATTACAATTAAAATAAAGATGGTGATGATGATGATGGCAATGATGATGATGTCAGAATGAATATATGAAAATCGTATAGTTGAACTACGGATTAAAGAATGAATATGTGAATGACCGTCACAGTTATGAACACAACTTAAGCAGTAGTGAAAATAAAACCTGAAAAATCCAGGCTTGAACGGGATGCGAACCCACGACCCCTCTACCAGCGTGGTGA
>JAEMWC010001483.1:22500-25000 GCA_016490735.1 Pachyseris speciosa
TACACTGCAAAGAAATACCGGTAGACACGAACACAAGCACAATGCGTCCGATGTAAGAAGGACAGGCGTCTCTCTCTTCTTTTGTTTAGCGCTAAATTAAGTATTTTTGCAGGCCCCAGTTCAGGCTAATTGTAGCCTCTTGTTTTATATAATATACAGTGCTTGTGATGTTACCCAGTTCATGAAATTCACACTTAAAAATGAAAAAGAATCCCTAAGTTCTCTCTCTCTACATGTATAGCTCTAAACCTTCAACATTTAGCCTTTCAAAATTAATATTATTATAAATTTGTGTCTTACAGGAACAGTTTAAATTTCTCTTACCATCAAACTGATACTGAATAATATTATTGAAAATTTCCAGCAAGAAAAACACCAAGTGGTGATTGGTAGCATTAGAAAACAGGAACCAGGGTGTGGAGAATGCCTGAAAAGATTTAAAGAATTCAATCATTAGATTATTACCAACTCCTTTCTTGCTTATCTATCTTTTTTTTTCTATTTATTTTCATTTATTTGCCATTTTCATAATATTAACAAGTAATATACCTAATTTAGTGGCGAGGAGACCTCAGGAAACCACAAGGCTGATAGGAGAGGCCACCTCAAAGGATAATATTTGATTAAAATTTGTGAGTGCAGCAAGGCCGATTCAAGATTGTTTAAATAAAAATTCTAACATGTTTTTCTTCAAGGTAAGAAAACTTGCTGAACAGGTAATTGAAGTAGGAAGAGAATTCCAAATTATAGAACCTTGAAAGTAAAAGTCTTTGTGAGTGTGTTAATGTGCATCTGCAGCTACTGTACATGTATTATAATTTATCAGCAAAATAATTTACAGTTACCTCTAGCAGATGAAGCAGTTTGTTTGCAGCCACCATGGATAGAGATTTTAGATAAGGAGAAACTACAAACAAATGAGACGAGCTGAAATATCACAGAATTCCTCACACCAGTTGTTAACTAGTACAGAGCCATGGCATTAAGGGCACACATGGAATGGGAAACTGTGACATCTGTGGAAACAAATTCTCAGCCTTTGAACTACATCATATAGTAATCCCTGCACTTTATTTTGCCTTAATTTTTTGCCATCCTGAAATGGTGAAGAATCCTAACTTCACACAGTTCCACTTTGACATGGTGTACAGTAGAGGCAGGCAAGAAGTAATAATTAATAGACAGTGATTGCTGAGCTAATCTCACTTAAAGAAATACAATAAAGATTACAACACATAATAACCCACAAAAGATAGTAGACATGCCATCTTTCAGTCTACAATTCCTTCATCCCACCAAAAAACAGACCATGTCCCATTCTTCCTGTCATGTCATATACATCCTGCACATCCTCTTACTATGCACATGTTCACAATGTACAGTGCACAAACAAAAGAACACGAGTCTCACAAACTCAGTACTTTCGAAACTCATTTCACCCTAAAATTCAGAGTATTCCAGTCACCACCTCAATCAAATGAAAACTAAACATACAGTGGAACCTTAACAATGTTAAAATGGCAAGAACAGGCAATTAGGTGCAATGAAAGTAAATACAGTAGTTCATGTTTGGCTTACCATTTACTACAATGGTCAATAGACAGTCAAACAGTGGCTGAAGTCTTTGATGTCCATTAGTTATTATCTTGTGAAAAACCTGAACAAATGAAACAGAAAAGTCCATAAACTAAATTAAATTTAATGTTTTGATGTAACGACAAGTACGCAATTTGTTTCAGGTACAGCACAGCAGTCTAATGCCAACCATGACAATGGGTATAGGGATGGGGCTGGAGATGGGATCCCAGTTGCTGGTGGGAAAACCCTAACAAGTCCCCTGCTTTTAAAGCTCTCATGATTGTAACAGTTTACAATAATTAAGCCAGTCCATGAAGCAATGAGACATTAGAGCAATGTGAAGGGTGCTTTATGCACCACATAAAAGAAAGAGGGCTTTTTAATAGCAAGATGCTTACAATCACAAGGAAGTCTGCATGAGTGCCTGTGAAGACTGGAATGTCCATTGGCACCCTCACTGAATATGGCTTGTTGAGGCGAACACCTAGATCATAACATTAGAATACAAAAAAAACCCAAAGAATTGGCAAATGCTACTGTACACTTTATAGTGCTACATGTATGTTTTGAATAGTATGTTTTGTGGGAAATTAATTATATTATTTTGTCTTTTCCAGGATCCCAGATACAATGCATTTGAAGAAAACAAATAAAAGATAACTTGACAAAGAGAGCATTAATAACATAATTACAATGATTTAGAAATTTTTCAGAGCTGACTTGTAATCTATCAAAATACATGTACGTGATCTGTGCATGTACATACCAAAATTCCTTTCTCCACTTAACAGCAGCAATATGAACACTCCTATATGCATCAAACCTAGGCGTGCTGGACATAAAAGACAAATATTACTGCCTGGGTAATTCACAAGGGTGTAAAAGGACTAGCAAAACAGAAGAAAGTTGGAACAAGCAGAAT
>JAEMWC010001483.1:30000-35000 GCA_016490735.1 Pachyseris speciosa
AAGGTACATGTAGAGAGAGTGAAGTTGTTATTATGATAAAACAATGTTTAAAATTACTGCAAATCAAATTAAATATACTTACTTGAATAAGTGGATTATTAAGGAGATTTGCAACACCATGAAGAACAAAATAGAAATCCTAAAGGAGAACACAAAAAATGTTGCATTTACGAAATTTTTAATTATGGTCCAGAAATACTTTGACTGATACAAAACACTGAAAGCAGCCAAGTATGAAAATACTCGTGCTCATAAAAAGCAACTTAAATTAATTTTATGCATCTTGGTTCTACACATGTACAGTATTAATCACTCTTGCCAGTTTGTTTAAAATTCACTAATCTTACATGTACCTCTTCTCTGTGTATTCTTGACAAGTAGTTGCAGAAAAGGTTATCAACTGGAGGTTCCTATAAAAATGAACACATTTTACAAACTACTTCTTAAGCAGCGATCCAGCTCCATAATAATATGCAAATGAAAAAAGTCAACTGAAGGAATAATAATTATCTACAATTGAAACTGCATTTACTTCAATCTGAAAGACACCAGTTGAACTGATGGGACTATAAACATGAGCTGAAAAGATGACACCCCTAACAACACTGTGAATCAATCAGTTTTGTGAATTCTGATCTACACATACCGTACATCAGTTCAACTGGTGTCTATTTCAGATTGAAGTAAGGCAGGAAGGATAAGCTCACAGCACTCCAGCAGAACTGTGTTTATAGCCAGCCAATTTCCCCAGTTCCAGGCCCTGAATGAAAGCCCTGTACATGTAGCTGTCAGTTCTGATAATTATTCAGAGGTTTGCTTTTCGATTCCATCTCCATTCCAGGCAAACAATACACTAGCCAAAGGCCAGATGTGTATACAATACGTAATTTTAAATGCATTTACACTACACATATTATGTGCATACTGTAGTTTTTGCGTAAGTGTTTTTGCTTGCTTATCTTTGAGCTGCACTGTAACCTTTTTTGAATTTCAATACACACACCAAAAACATAAATATTAAGCTCACCTCAAAGGAGTGCTCTGCATCAGTGCCATTCATTGTGGCTGAAGCCTGCTGCATTGTTTCATGATCCAGTAACACCACAAGCAACTGAGCAGCTACTTCCACCAGGGGCTCACGATAATCAGCAAACATAAGGTGATTATATCTACAGGAAACCACAAAAACACATTTTTTTATGTCACCTAGTAGGTCTGAGCCAAACAGGAACAAGAATTAGGTAGAGTAACAGATACTTCCAAGTCATTCAAAGTGCAGTAGACTCAACGATACATGTGTACATGTATGTAGCATTCACGAGTCACTTCATCGGGGCTGTAATTAAAAGCCGGCAACCAGCTTTTATAGCCGGCTACTCTCAGTTTGAAAATGAGTAAAACATACTTAGGAAGAATTGCTCGATTTTTGACCGGCTACTTTCTCTGAGAGACCATCTTCTGAAAACCTTAATGACAGCCTTGCTTCATAATACAAATTGTTTTAGCCTGTTCCAGGCTCTCAGATATTTGGGATGAACAAAGAGCAAAACATGAAAGGAGTGAAAAATGAAGGAAGAAAATCACATGGGGACTGGGGGGAAGGGCAAAAGGAGAGCTCTTTCCTTTCTTTCCCTCCCCCAGTCCCGCTAAATTTTCTTTGCTCGTTCTCACGCTCTCCCCAAATACAGTGTATCTGAGAGCCTGGAATAGGCTAAAATTGTATTTACAAGTCATGCACATGTACATGTACCATACATGTACTGGTATGTTTCAAAGAGCAAGGAATGCTGTTTATGCACATTAAATCTTTGCCTTTTGACAAATTTTGACAAAACTACATTTCTCTCCATTTTGACAAAAAAAAAACAGATCTGGCAAAGATGGTATGTGTAGTTTTGCTGAATTTTGCAGAGGAAACAGTACCACACAAGAACAAATTACTGTCAGCAACAAATTCCACAGTAGCAGATATTTTTGCCAAAATTGTCGCTATTGGCCAAATTTACCCCTTTTACTGAATTCAATGCACCCTTATGCTCTGCCCATTTGCATGAAATTGAATCAAACTTGAGTTAATAATCCACCATTTTTTACCATCACGTTCATTAAATCTTAACCAAGTCTACTATAATAACAATCACAGTGATAAAAAAATTGTGTGATACTGAAAAAAGGTCACTTTTTATACTTACGGAACTCCATATCCAACAGGGTCATAAGAACACACAAGATTTAACAGAGAGGTGAATATTGGCAGGGCATGTCTGCCACAAAAAATAAAACATTAGATCATTAGAAGAAACCAGAAGGTCAAATTAAAAGGTAACTGAAAAAAAAGCACAACATTGCCAAGTCAAAGTAACTGTTATTAATAATTTCGTCCTGCAAATATGTACTTTGTGTAAAGTATTAATTTTTACATATATGCTGTACATTGTATTACTTCAAACCAAGCAAATACTGAACAATATTATTGGATGAGGTTAGGCAAAATATTGTGATTTGTCGGTGGCAAGCAGTTCAATTACTTGCCGAAGCCAAAGGCTGAGGCAAATAATTGATCTGCGAGACACTGGCAAATCACGATATTTTGCGAAAACTGAGTTCAATAATAGTTTTATTATTCAATCAATGAGCTTGTTTTTCATAATTATTTTTGGGAAGTGTGAAACTATCTGCCATTTTTTCTCTTAATTTGAAGAACTTGGACGCGTGCACACAACTACATGTACATGTACGCATGAGCAGAATATTATTTGCAGCAAAATCACAGTTGGACGGTACTGCACATGAGCATACCATTATTCGTAAGCAGTTATTTGTAGGTCACGTGGTGGGCTCTGGGCCAATGAAAAGGAAGGGAAAAAAGCATCGAATGATAAAAGCAAATACATGTCTTAGAGATTTCTCACCTGTTTCCAGAGGAAGAGAAAAAGGAAAGCCACTTGTTTGGTCTGCAGTGGTTCTCAGCTGTACAAAAATGCAAATTGAACGTACATGTAATTAGTCAATAATTTTAAGTTGCAGGGTGATGTATAACTTAAGCAGATTACAATAATTACTTTCCAATGAGCCATAATAATGCAGTGATGAAATGCACTTCTCACATTCATGAAAACAATGGAAAGTAATGTCTTGAAGGAGTTTTGGATATGTGACCCTAATTATCATAAAAATTGGCAAACTTTGGCTTTGAAAATTTTCTCCAATAATTATTAATGGCTTGAGAAGCTATATCAAACACTCAAAAGAGTGTTTTATCAGATATTCAATAAACACCTTGAAGCCAATTTAAAAAACTTGGCTGCGCCTTGTTTTTCCAGCCCACTTCTCAGTGTTTGCATGGATATCTGACAAAACACTCTTCACTGTGTTTGAAATAATTGAAGGGCTGAGAGCATAACCAACCTATGTCAAATTTTAAGTCATTTTTCGATGAAGCTCAGATTTGTCCGAATTTTTGTATGTGAACTGCAATTCAATTGAAAGAAGATGTAATCTAATATGCAACTACTCTTGGGGACATTGATTTCTTTGTGTATGCAAGGAAAAATGCAGTTTTTGCATAGTTATTTCTCAAAAAAAAAAAAAGAAAAATCGGTGAAAAAATACCTGACAATGTTTTTGAATGGAAATGCAGTTCACACGCAAAAATTCAGACTAAATCTGAGCAAAATCAAAAACCGACCTAAAATTCTACATCTATAGGTCAGTTATGCTCTCAGCCCTCAATTATTACATCACACTGTAGAAGACTTTGAAAAGGAAAAGAACAAACCACCAACCTGTTGGTGGGAGGTACATGGCTTCAGAAAAACAAGTTAAAAGCAGTTTGAGCAGTTCTGTTCTGTTGCAGTCAAACTGTGGATTGACAGGTGGAGATGATGCAAATCCAACACCAGCTTCCCTGTAAATAAAGTGTCACTGCATTTAATACAAACCACTATTGTATGTACAATGTATGTTTAATACTGGTAAAAGATGGACAGACTTGCGTTATACAGTGTACATGCGTATGTACAACTGGTAAGTTGGTTGAGAACCATCTCATAGCATAGTGAAAACGTTCAGCCTTATGAAAGCTGCATCTTTCTACCACATTAGCGTCTACATTTAGCATCTGCATCTTTCTACCAAATTAGCACACCACAAGAGCAACATATATACATGGCTCCATAATAATCTTTCGTCTTGCCATCAAAATCACAATACCTCAACAATCTGCTTTTTCAGACATATACACAGACTGTAAAATAATGATGTGAGAGATGCATGCATGCTTAACATAATACAGTGTAATTAGAAAGATCAGCTTTTTTTTGTTAGAATTTTTCAAACCTCGTTCCCAGGGTCTTTCCTCTTCCCGCCCCCTGGAGCGAGAGAGAAAAGACCCTGGTTCAGGCTGGTCACGTGTCTCCCAGAATCTGGGAGATTACAAATAAACAAGTCGAGGGAGGGGCGGGTTAGCATGAAAGTTAAAAGCCTAGGGGAGAACGGAAAAGTACCGAAAACCAACAAAGCATGTTATCCTTGAAGCACGGACCATGTCGAGTGGGATAAATCCTGATAAATGCTCAGCTGCCAAAACAAAATTACAAGGCGACGGCTAGTGCAACAGCTGAAAGGCAAAATAAAAGTTGTGAACGGCTAAAGGGTAACTACCGCCTGTAGTCGGGATCAAGGCTTGAAGTGATACGTAAATATTACTTTCTAAGAACACAAGCAATTGCACGCTAAACGTTTACATTTATAATGGCTTCAGATCACTATCCCTTCGTCAAAGCGAAGGGTTGTACACAATTCCTCGATTCGCTTTGACACGGTGGTCAATTCTTTGTTGGTAAGCCAAACAGCACCACAGATGCCAAAATTTTGCATACCACAAAACAAAACAGCCACTTGTTTGCCAAGAGGTTAACGCAAAGAGCATTTTGTCAGCCGAAGTTTCTTCGAAATTTATATTTTGCTCGAAGTGGTTCGGAAAGAAGAAGCAATAAACA
>JAEMWC010001483.1:42500-80000 GCA_016490735.1 Pachyseris speciosa
AGGACCAGACTCATGAAGGACTTCATCTAAATTATCACAAGATTTATCTTGCAGCTTCTGAAATAAAATAAAGGTGGGGGGGGGGGGGGTGGGAATGATAAGGACCCAGAGCCAGGGCTTTTGCCTGGACATAATTTTTGAGTTAGATTCCTGGCTACTTTATAGAAAACCTGAGTGGTCTGTACCACAACAGCTGAAATCCCCAGGTCAGGGCTTCTCATAGGGCACAGAAAAGAAAGCCAGATTTTGTGGGATTTTCAGACTTTGAAATTTGCAGAAAAAATGCAGGTTTTGTGGGAATTTTCAAGGCAACTTTTGCCAAAAAATGGCCAATTTTGCAGGAATTTTCTGGGAAAAATTCACCGGAAAGCAACCGGTTTTGCACTGATTTCATGAACATTTTTAATGAAAAAAGACAACAATTTTGCCATTTTTTGGTTCTTTTTAACACAGATCATCATTTGCTCTTTCAACAACAATTCATTTGAGAAATGGGCCAATGGCAAAACTTTTTACATCATGGCCCAGGGCTGTCATTAAGGCCCGGGGCCTGGGATTTCCCCCAGCCAATTCTGATAATTCTGGACAAGATCCCCAGCTACATGTACTTTCATAGAAAAACGTCATATTAACTATATGAAAACAGCTGGTTTCCCCGGCTACTTTTTGCACATCCCCTTCTACATCAAAGGTTAGTGACAGCCCTGGTGGTCACTGCCCAGTTTTTTGCAACATTAATTTAAGAATGCCTGGTAGTTTTGGGGTGTTGTTTACTCATTGCAGTGACAAAGTTTCAAGATAAATTTGCACGTCTACAGCAAGTAAACTGCCCCTAAACAGCCAAGATACAGTTGTAAGTTTCAAATATGTTTGTACCAACATGCATTTGGTAAGATTTCTAGCAAATTTCGCTGTATTTAGGGTGTTTTTGTGAATTTTACAGCTCCGCGACCACACAAAATATCAGAAGCCCTTCCAAGTACATTAAGGATAACCACCTGCTTCAAACATAATTTTTATTGTAGGTCATGGGAAAAAATGCTTTCACATAAAAATAACTTTAGTTAGTGGAACATCTTGAATCCCACCTCAGATTTCCTGTTAGCTGCAGGCAACTGAGCAAATTACAATGTAGTAGAGACCCACATCTTATCTCTTAGGAGGGTGAGGTGTTAGAGAAAGGTTGATTTTCAAAACAATGAGTGTAATATGCCATGTGAACTTATGAGCTCCTTGAGTGAAAAGGAAACCCTAAGGCAAATATTTTAAGATGCTAAAGAAATTAATAAAAAAAATCAAAGGTATTGAAATCAAAAACATGACATACTGGTCCAGACTTCTTGGGAGGATGAACTGTAAATTCAGGACAAAAGCACAGATCCTAAAACACAAAAAGACACCTCCTGACTTGTCATACACAGTAAAATTACAGTTCACTGTAGTTGCACCAAGGCAATATTTACATGTAACATTTACATATAGAGCAAAATAATATACAGACAATGGGCATCATCTGAAATCATCTGCTACATTGCAGTCAATGGTGGAAATACTACCAAACTGTCAGTTACAGTTCTCTGAAAAAATATGAATCATGCCTCACACCGCATGCCTAGCCAACTACATTTTGCTCCATGTATTCTGCTATCAAGTCTGTCATCATGACATTATAGAGTACTAAAGTGTGACGTCACAAATATTAGAATTTTTGAAATTATGGGATTTGTTAAGATTTTCAGAAAGAGCAAGATGAAAGATGCTAACTTGCTAAAAATCAGCATTTAAAGGCAAATTGGCTCTGAGATATTAGCACCGTTATGCTCTGGTGACTTCACACAAATCCTTCTAAATTTGACTCGGTTCATAACGTTGGGAACTGAGTAAAATTTAGAAGGTTTTGTATGGAGTCAGCAGAGCATAAAGGTGCCAGTCACGTCGCTCTCAAACTGTAAGAAAATGCTGATTTTTTGGCAAGTAGGTCTTTTTGATCGTTATTTCTGAATATCCGAACAAATCCCATAATTTCACAAATTTAGTTTTTATGACGTCATCACTTTAGTACTCTATTCTATGCCATGCATTATATTGCTGTTCTGCATTGTATTGCATAAGGATGTACATGTACATGAAACACACATCTAACAACTACAGTACCGCTCAAAAGTAAGTTACCAGTCATGTCGCGTTTCCTGCGCTACGCGATTCGTGTCGCACGCTACGCGATTCGCGTCACGCGAGAATCCCTAAAGCGGAAATTTTGGGCATAAATTTTGGGTGATTTTGCAACGTGACATTAATTAAATTCGAGTAACACTTTCCAAATGCAGCTATTGTTCTGTAGAATTTGAGTCGTTCATACGTGTAGTTCACTTAGAACTGTGCAAATAAATATAGCATCATTGAGGTCATTACAAATTGAAAACTTGTAAACAAACCAACCAATGATCAATTGTGAATGATGAGCATAATTCATTACTCCCACTAGCGCTGAATTTAGTTGAATTTTTATCGGTTCTGTCGTCGATATGTTTAAATGGTCATGTTTTCTAAATTCGTTGAGGACATCATCAAGAGCTAGTTCAGCACAAGCAAATGACTAATGACCGGCAGGATTACTGCCTATGCATTTTGTTTTTGGATCGCAAATTTGCATAAAACCGCAAAACTACTGTCTGTGTAATTTGAAACCTTCCACTCAATATGACCAAAAAATTCATGAGAAGCCAAGGAATAGAACCCGAAACAGAACGGAGTTTATTTTATGTCCTTCTATGTGCACCAAAAATTTTATCATGTAGAAATCTGAAGTTCATTCTGGCAACGGTGAAGATGCATAAATTTGGGTAGTTGTATGTGAAATGTTTTGTTTATTCGACATGCTGGCGCTCAATCGTATATTTTCTACTTCCAAAGACCGGAACACATTTTCCTGGCCATATCTTTGTAAACTTGTGCAGATTTTAATCCAGTAGAGTTTGTCCATAGAAAAAAGATTTGCCGAAGAGTAAGTAGGTTCGGAAGCCTCGCACGTGCTCCGCTTAATTACGCCGGTCTTCTTATCTACGGCTCAATCTGTTATTATTTGACTCCGTGCCAACTCACCAACATTTTCAATTTTTTTCATGGCTAGTTGTCAAGAATCAGATGAATAGAAAACTAACAAAAAGTATCAAGCATCAGTCATGGCTCATGGACAAGCCGAAAAATTCGCGGTTTGAAGTACAGTGTAGGAAGAAGCTCGTGTCCAATGAAGTGAATTGAATGCGACGTGACGACGGTAGAATTCCTCGGAATGTGTCCACTTCAAAAGATTGAAAAGCATGTTCATGTACATCATATTGTGTATGTAGGTTTGTTAAAGTTATTAATATGTCGACTTCAGTCTATCAAAGTTTCGAGGAGAAAACAGTTTGACACGGATGATTGGCGATGATTGATCGATTACGCATATTCATCTTTTGTGAACATTGGAAATTGACTATTGAAATCGACTATTGTTGCTTTACAATGGGCATATTAAATGGTGAGAGAGCTTCAGGTCAATATACTTACAGTTTCCAGGACATTGCGCGCTACGCGAATCGCGTAGCGCGCGAAGAGAATCGAGTAGCACGCTACACGATTCGTGTCGCACGCGAGGGTGGCAACTTACTTTTGAGCGGTACTGTACAACTAAGACTACAGCAGTTGACCACTGATCACATAAGGGAAAATAACAATTTATCCAAGGCATGGGTTATTAAATAACATAACATACAAATGTATTCATGATGCTGGGCAGATACAAAATAAGAAAAAAAATACATCAATCGATACATTAATTTTAGAATACCGGTATTAAAACTTTGATTGACATCAAATGAATATAAACTACATGTACAACATCCTGGTGATGAAATGAAAACTAGTAGGACTTTAATACTGCTTATTAATATTCTCACCACACAACTTAAATAATACAGTATGAGTATCAGATGTTGCACTTACTGCAAGTGAACTGAGCAAAGTTTGTGCAAGAGGAGGTCGGGCTTCAGCTGCCTGTGGAGAGTAATATTTATTTTAAGTGTACTGTACTAATGAACCAGATCTCCAGGACAATTTTATTGAATGAACATCGATAAAGGGAAAACAACAAATCATAATCTATTAATTTGAACAAACAGTTTAAGTATCCTCACCTCTCCATCTCCAAAACTCTCTTCCTATAATAATATTATGATAAACAAAGGTCAACTGAATACAGTAATTACATTAAGCAACATTTCAACTAAGTACAAGCAGGGACATCATTAAGGGCTGGGAACCAGGAATTTTCCCCAGATTTTATGAGACAGTACAGTGTAGGAGCCCCAGCTACTCTAACAGATAAACAAAGCACATGACACCAGTAAGGAACAAGAATCCCTGGATACAGTACTTGTTTTTCTTCCCAGCCTACTTCAATAATTAGTGACAACCCTGGCAATCGTGACAAAAATTTCACAAAGATTTTTACAACAGCATCAGTGTTAATTTAATGCATAGAAATCAACAGCATTTTCTACATAATTTTAGTGGAGAAACACTGAGAAATGCTTACATCTTGCCCTGGAACTGTGGACCAAAAGAATCCTCTCCAGTCTGGATCCTCAAATATGTATGGGACAAATCGTGTTAACAGCCGAACACAATTTAAAACTGAAGAAGGAAAAAAACAATCATCGTTTTAAGATGTGTAGGAATAATTACTGAAGACATGAGCAAAACAAGGGACTGGCATGCATGCAATGACTAACATTAATTTTTGTGACCTTGATTCTTAAATACCAAGATTGCCAAATGCTGTAATTTTTTCTTACAGTACACATACACTGTACATACATGTACATGATTGTACATTGAACCTACTGGCCTTACACTATACATGCAGTATTCCAGATAAGAGGGGGGGGGGGTCTTGGGTCAAAAACCTTACAAGGTCAGCTACATGCCCCGACAAATTAACAGAAAATTGATAATGGTTTGGTGGGAGCAGTGCGAATTTGACCCGATGGAATTCCCTGTTGACACCCTGCCTTAAAATCTTATCTGGAACCCTGTACATGGTCCCAGGGCAGCATGGTCACGCAGTTAGGGCATTGGACCTGTAAAGCAGAAGCCCCAGGTTCAAGTCTCACTCTGGCCGCTAGTTGGAGAGGGTTCACTTGCAAATAGCCAACTGGTTTGCCTCCCACCAGTTGGGTTTCTTAACCATGTTATCTTTGTTTGAATTATTTATTTCAAGTCATTTAAGTGGAATGCTTGTGAACTACATGTAGCTAGAGCAGCTACATGTAAGTGCATTTCCACTATAACCAAAGCATTTAACGTGGCTAAATGTAATTTAGGCTAAGTTAAAATCGAGCCAATGTAATGCTGGTCAGCGGCGGTCAGGGAATCATGCGCCCGGAGGTGACATACGGGGTTCTCGAATCGCACGTGTTGTTCAGTTCTGCTGGGCGAGGTGCAGTTTGTTTCAGGCAGCAAATCATTCAGTTGTTCCTCTTTTTCCTCACCATTATGACAGCCAGGCAAACCAACAACAGCCTAGCAGCGGCTTTTTCTTTCAACGAAGTTTCCTCCACTCCCGTTTCAAGTACAGCTACAAGCGGGACATCATCCGTTGCTTCTTCGCAGCCCGGCGAGCCTGTTGCTGTTTCCTCGCAACTGGTTAGCGCCGCGGCTTCGGCAATTCCGCTTCCGACGGCCTCAACCGCTGTTCTTTCGCCCGATCTTGTGTCAATCAGGCTGTTCAGGTGGCTGTTCAGGCCTCGCAAAGGCAACCAGAACCAGCAATCGCGGGTCCCACCTCTTGTTCTGGCGCCAGTTCGTCATCTGTGTTGTTGAGCGGCCTAGCTTCGACTTTTCTCGTCGCTGGGACAGGTTTTCAGCCTTCCATTTCAAGCTCCTCGACTTCAAGTAGGCCCATTCCTCTTGTTGTGCCTACTTTTGTGTCTACTTTTAACGCGCCGGTCCCAGCAATCGTTTCGTCTTCGGGACATGCCTTAAGCGGTGTTTCTGCTCAATTACCTCCATCCATTGTCAACTCGTTGGCGGATCAGCCGTTCGTTGTGGGCCCTGGCTTTTCTCCCGTTCCTGCTAAGCTCGTTTCGCAAATCCGCAGCGGAAAATTCGTCGATTTGTCGGAACTGTTAGCGGCGAACTTGGTCAGCTCCGAGACAGAGCCACAATTGATGCTTGGTGGGCGTTTAGTTTTATCTGCTCCCCCGAAGAAACCTCGTCAGCGAATTGAGGATATCACTACTTGGACGGAAGCCTTCACGGTGTTCTCGCTTGTCCTAACATCGTTTTTTCCTCATCGTTGGAAAGATTTAACTTTGTGCAAGTTATTAATCCTGCGGATTTATCGCCAGTTTAGCGGACGGGTTTGGCTTGCTCACGACAAAGCTTTTCGCGAACACGCCGCGGCAACCCGGCTGGTCGACTGGGTGACCATGAATGCTCAGCTCTTTACTTTTCACGCTGGCGGTGCTTCCCCTCGCAGCCCCTACCTCGGCACGTCGCCAGATTTGACCGAACCAGTGGGCTGCAGCTCATCTAGGATCCCTTGTATGTCCTGGAACAAGGGAAGGTGCACCGCCCCTTACACGATTTGCCGCTATTATCATCGTTGCAGCACATGTGGCGGCGCCCATCGTTCCGTATCGTGCAGTTCAAGACCAGACCGTAAGCAGGAGAGTTTTGTCAGGCACAGATCTCGGTCTCCGGCATCTAGCTCCTCGTCTGGCCACAAAGCACGGCGTCAGTAACTGTTGGCTCGAAGGCGATTTTCCTTACTCAGAACTTTAAGAGTAGTGTTAGTTGCGTTTGATCAGAATGTTCCGTCTTTTGCTCAGTGTGTCAGTTGGATCTCTTAGTTTGCCCCCCCCCCCCCCCCATTGTATGGACCACCTCTTTTCATTAAATAGTTAGTCATTATTTGTTTATCAGCTTTCCTTGCTCGTGCTCCATGTTTTCGCGGTCAGTCGTGTCCTTTCGTTTCGTTTTTTCGCTTTATGACAGGCAGACTTCTTTATACTGCATGCTCTTGATTGTTCAGCTTAATTATTTGGGATTGCCAATGTTTTTATCCCTTTGCCTGCCCCTGTTGCGCTATGGGCTCAATGAATTAAACATTTCTTTACCGTTCCGGTGTTGTTCTCGTCTTAGTTTTAGTCAGAACTGCCCTAAGTTCGGGGAGGGGGGGAGGTGGGGGTCCTTTGAGGGGATTTACGGTCTCTCCTTCTGTTTCCTTCTAGTCTCCAACCCCTTGCCCCCTGTGTCCGTGGTTAGCCCTCTAAAGCCTGAAGTGTTCGCTGCCAAGTTGTCCCAGCATCCAGACCAACATCTAGTTGCCTTTGTCCTGGACGGACTCCGGAATGGTTTCCGCCTGGGATTTCACCACTCCAAGAAACTGAACTCAGCCAAGTCCAATAAGGCCTCTGCTAATCAACACTCTGAGGTCATTGACCGCTACTTGGCTAACGAGGTCTCCCTTGGGAGGGTTGCAGGGCCTTTTTCCTCCCCACCTTTCCCGAATTTGCATGTTAGCAGCTTTGGAGTTATCCCCAAAAAGGGTCAACCAGGCAAATGGAGGCTCATAGTGGACCTGTCATCCCCCGGTGGTCTAAGTGTTAATGATGGAATCGACCCAGACGAGTTTACAATGCAATACATCACGGTTGATCAGATCATTAGTATGATTTCAAACTATGGCTTAGGAGCCTTGATTGCAAAATTCGATGTTGAGGCAGCTTATCACAACATAGCTGTCCACCCGTCAGATCGATATCTCCTGGGTATGAAATGGCGGAAGCACTATTATGTTGATTTAGCGTTACCATTTGGCCTCCGCTCCGCTCCTTATATTTTCAATTCTGTGGCTGACATGGTGGAGTGGATTCTCCTAAATACACACAATGTTTCGGTGCTGTTACATTATTTAGACGATTTTATTACAGCTGGCCCACCGGACACTAACCTATGTGCTGAGAACTTAGCCACTTCCATAGCTGTCTGCCGCTCCTTAGGACTTCCACTTAACCCGGATAAGTGCATTGGTCCGTCCACGCGTTTAGTTGTTTTGGGCATTGAATTAGACTCGGTGGCTCAGGTGGCCCGTCTCCCCGCGGATAAGCTCTGTGCTTTACAGACGCTGCTTCAGTCGTGGCGGGACCGACGCTGGTGTACCAGGCGCGAACTGGAATCCCTCATTGGCCACATACATCATGCTGCTAAGGTAGTGTGGCCAGGTCGTACCTTCCTGCGTCGAATGATCAATCTGCTCCAGTGTTTTCGCAAACGAGACCATCCGATCCGCCTAAATTCTGAATTTCATCTGGATCTTCAGTGGTGGCTTCAGTTCTTGTCCTCTTGGCACGGAGTCTATTTTTGGTTGTTTCCCGGCATGTCTGCCTCCCCTGACCTCGAAGTCATATCTGATGCATCAGGTTCCCTGGGCTTTGGTGCCTTTTTCAATGGGGAGTGGTTCAGCGGCTCATGGGTTTCTTCTCAAGCCTCTCACTCTATAGCCTATAAAGAGTTGTTCCCGGTCGTCATTGCTGCTCACGTCTGGGGTCCTCACTTCGCCAGGCGCCATGTTCTTTTCCGTACCGACAACGAGACAGTGGTTTACACCCTCAACTCTAGAACATCCAAGATTCCAGTGTTAATGCACTTGCTTCGCCATCTTCTCGCCTCAGCAGCGCATTTCAATTTCTCCTTTGCCTCTCAACATGTTCCTGGGGTTCATAATTGCATTGCTGACGCTTTGTCCCGTTTTCATTGGCAGGAGTTCCGGAGGTTAGTTCCCAAGGCTCAGTTGCTTCCAGTGTCCATTCCGCCTCAACTCCTGGAAGAATTGATTGGCTCTCATTAGAGCAACAGTGCCAGTTCCTGTTAGCCCAAGGTTTGGCTGACTCCACTCGGAGATCTTACACTTCTGGCCAGAGGAAGTTCATCAACTCTTGTGTGCAGTTGGGCAAGTTGCATCCTAGTGGCTCTCCGTGCCCCACCAATGAATGGACTTTGTGCCTATTTGCCACTTTCCTGACTGGATCAGTGCAGCACTCTTCGATCAAGGTTTACCTTTCAGCAGTTCGTGCTCTGCATATCGAAGAAGGCTTCCCTGGCCCTCTGGTCAACTGTCTTTGCTTGCAGCGGGTTCTTCGAGGAATCAAACGGACCCAAGGTTCCCCTGAAGCTCAGCGTCTTCCAATTACGGATGACATTTTGATGATCATTTTTGGGTCTCTAGATTTATCCATCTTTGACCACTGCATGTTTTGGGCTGCATGCAACCTCGCCTATTTCGGCTTCCTCAGACCCGCGGAATTTACTGTTCCCAATTTGGCTAGTTTCTCCCCTGCACTCCACTTAAGCATTCGTGACATTTCAGTAGACTCTGACGCCAATCCTTCCGGCTTGCGAGTGAGGATTAAAGCCTCCAAGACTGACCCCTTTCGGAAAGGCTGCTTTGTCCACATTGGCAGGGGACGGTTCCCTCTGTGCGCCCTCCAAGCTGTTTTGGCCTACTTGGCAGTAAGGGGTAATGCGGGCGGCCCTCTCTTTCTTTTCCAGGATGGTCGGCCCCTATCCCGCACTGTCCTCACTGCTCGTATCAGAGAAATCCTAGCTGAAGCGGGTGTGTCAGGCAACTTCTCCAGTCACAGTTTTCGCATTGGTGCGGCCACTGTGGCAGCTCGTAACGGCATCCCTGATCACCTTATTCAGGCCTTGGGACGTTGGTCTAGTTCTGCCTACCAGTCGTACATTCGCACTCCGTCTGAGACCTTGGCTTCACTCTCTTCTCATCTCGTCGCTGGCTCAGTTGGCCCGTGATCCTGGTACCCGTGGGAAGCACTCTAATTGCCCTTTAGACCAGAGACGACTTTCACGGCATCCTGGTGGTTATCTTGCGGTTCCTCTAGCTGTTTTTTTTTTTTTTGCTCATGCAACTTGCAGATTGTGCTTCTTCGCTCTCGAATTGCCAGGAAATCATGCGGATTGGTCTTCCTTGTACCTGCCTGGTTGTGCCAGGCCACGGCTCCTTTACTCAATCGCGAAGTCCATGGCAGTTCCCCAGCTCAGTTCCTACTTCATGCGGAAGCTTCATCATGCCTTGCGGCCGGAAGGGCTGCTGCGGACCTTTGCCTTTGGCGCCTCCTTTTCATCCTGCTTTTGTTAGTGGACTCTTCATTCCCATTTCATTATGATATCAGCGTTGCTGTTCGCGGGTAAGTTTCGTCCAGTGTCTTGTATTGAGCTGGAGGCGGGTGCTTGGGTGATTTTGGGTGGTGGCGCAGGTTCCACGTCATCTCTGTTCGCGGCCCCTTCGCCTTCCAAGCACCCTTGGGTAGTCCTTGGGTGGTTGCCGCTCGCAGAGTTGCCGTGGATGCCTGTGTGCCCTACTCAGGGCTTGTGGCTCAAGGCTCATTGCTCGCCCTGGAATCACCGCCCACTTTGGCAGGCACCATCTCCAAGTTCATCGATTGGCGATGAGTTTAACAAGCAGTTACATTGCATTTTTGCAACATCAAAAGTTCTTGCTTTTTGCCACTGCATTAGGTCACCCTCACCCTGAGTACAAACTCACAAAAAATTATATTGTTCCAGAAATTTCTGTATCTACTAGCGTTACAGGTTAAAAATCCCTAGAAGGACAGCTACAGTGTACATGACTCAAACAATTAACAGAAAATAATTCTTTATAATGGTTTGGTGGGAGCAGTGCTGGGAATTTGGCCCGATGGAATTGTTGGCACCCTGCTTTAAAAATCTCGCATCCTGTGTATCGAGTTAAAATGAATGGAGATGTGCTTCACAATCAAAGTTGAAAATTTATTCTAAATTCTGCTCTTCCTACAGATGAATAATTGTTTTCTCTTGTGTAAAAGGTTTCTTGACTGATTAAAAGTGGAGCCCCTGTGCTGTAATAATACTTATAAATCACAATCAAACCTTACCACAAAGTTGTTCGCATGGACCAGTACACCCAGTCAACGTCGCATTATGAAGCTTTTCAACACACTGAAAGAAACAATAACATGATTCATTTCATATATCATTCACACTCATTTCTTTCACGGAATCATATGAACCCACAATTGACCTGCTCCCAATGTCAGTGGCTTCATAGCTCAGTTGGTTAGAGCATCGCACCGGTAAATCGCGAGGTCATGGGTTCAAACCCCGTTGAAGTCCTGAATTTTTTTCAGGCTTCTTTTCGCAATTGCATTAATTGCGTTCACAACTGTGAGGATCATTCTTCATTTGATTTCATTTCCGCAGTTCATATGATTCATTTCATATATCATTCACAAAGAAAATGGCTGTTACAAAAATAACAAAAATGACAACAACTACAACAATGATAATGAAAATAATAAATATAATAATATTTAACAATTATTTCACATGTACACTGTAGGTGCATGATTATGTAATGATAGCAAGTTTACAAGACATGGAGCAGTACCCTGTAACTTGGCTGTAACCATTCCTTTCAACAAGCGTCAGTGGAATAATTACTCGGGATACTGTAAGTATACCGAGTTAGAAAATGTGTCAGATTTCAGTCTTTTTTTTTTTTTTTTTTTTTTTTTTCCTGTGCAGCAAAATGCACAATACAATTACGTTCTGGTGTTTGGATTGGCCAATGCACAATAGCAGGCACGTGGCGGTGTGTTCATTGGTTAAAGCAAACCACATAGTCCAAAGGTCGAAAGGCTAACATCACGCGACGGTTGTTTACAAGTTATGCAAATTCATCGTGTTTGAGTTGTGAAGCTAGATATTTTAAGACAGCACAGTCTGTCCCCGTGAAAAGGTTTGCCGAGTGTTAAGAAAAAGTTGGAAGCCTCGCACGTGTAATCGATATCACAAGTCGAAATCGAATGCTGTGACAGAAAAGTTACAGATTTGCACAAAGTTGTTTTCGTAATGTGATACCTTCGATTTAATACGTGACCGCAAGTGAACTCTCAAGGTTAAATAATCCACTTCGACCGCGGAACAAATTTTCCTGCACATATCTTTGTAAAGCTGTGAAACTGGATTTTAATACAGTACAGACTGTCCGTGTGAAAAGGTTTGCCGAATTTAAGACAATGTTGGAAGCCTCGCACGTGCTGTGAGTATCGACTCGAATTAGAACGTTGTGACAGTTCTATATTTAGATAATCGCAAAGTTGTTTTGATGTAATTTGATCCGGGTTATACCACAACTCAATCGCTGTGACAGATCTATATTTAGAGACAAGTTTGCGAATTTTTGGTTTTCACGTGCGTCAGAAAAAAAACTAAAATTAAACATTTAGATTTTTTGCCTTCATCAGGTAAATGACATTTAAGCCAAGTAACACGCTTTGTTTTGAAAATAGAGCAGTTTGAATTTCAAGTGCTTTTTACAATGCGTGACATCTGGACATGTCACATACACGGAAACGATTCGTCTTGTGTTTTCAAGTTTGTTTTCAAGCTTCGCAGAGAGAAAAAACTCCAGATGTTGCCACTTAATCTAGAAGTAAACAACAACAGCTGACAAGGAATATTGATGGCAACTCTCAAAACGGTTTAACGAGCTCTGTTCGAACGTGAACAAAAAGGTCTTACGTGAACCCAAAACGGACAGTTTCGAGAATCAGAAGCATGCGTCCGGCTTCTGGAACAAAAAAGTATCCCGAGTTAACGCTCATAGAGCGTCTTGTTGTGTGAGAAGTACGGTGTATTGCCAAATTTGGCTGATTGTATTTCATAAAGAATGACCTTCAAATGATACATGTAATATTATTTTATTATTTTAATGGCTGCTATTTCAACATCTTTTCATCACTGACAATGCTTAATATTACATCTTAAGCAAGAACAGGCTCATGCACAATGTTTAGTACATGTTTGTGCATTTACATGTAACCAAGCCTACAATGTATGTAAACAGCAGGAAAACCTCTTAATTATATAATCTGTCTGAGATGATTTAATTTTAAATCTATTGAAGAGCAAACTCAGCTACAGCTGTATATAATGTCCTTTAATAATAATAAAATAGTAATAATAATAATAATAATAATAATAATAATAATAATAATAAATCAGACATTGACATTACATCGGAAAGTGCACAACCAGAATTTAAGTAGTAACTTTTTTGTCAGTCGAAATTATTTTTAGATAGTTTTTTTCTTTTATTAACTTTTTTATGCTTTTTATAATTGCTATTAGTAGTGTTTTTGGATAGTCATTTGTCGACAATTCTCTTTCGTACACAAGAAGAACGTACATAGGGTAAAATGTTTTATAATTCATATTCTTGAACTGTAAATAGAGATGATGATGATGTAAATGAGATGATTTAATTTTAAATCTATTGAAGAGCAAACTCAGCTACAGCTGTATATAATGTCCTTTAATAATAATAAAATAGTAATAATAATAATAATAATAATAATAATAAATCAGACATTGACATTACATCGGAAAGTGCACAACCCAGAATTTAAGTAGTAACTTTTTTGTCAGTCGAAATTATTTTTAGATAGTTTTTTTTCTTTTATTAACTTTTTTATGCTTTTTATAATTGCTATTAGTAGTGTTTTTGGATAGTCATTTGTCGACAATTCTCTTTCGTACACAAGAAGAACGTACATAGGGTAAAATGTTTTATAATTCATATTCTTGAACTGTAAATAGTTTATTTGTTTTATTTTTTAAATCTATGAATAAAGTAAATTAAAATATAAATCCTCATACACTGTAATAATAATAATAATAATAATAATAATAATAATAATAATAACAAGTGCCATTTCCAATGGCAAGTTTGTACAGTTCATTTACTTTGCTAATCCACTAAAGGTAATAAAACTACCGGTACAAAGAAAGAGTTTCAAATATACAATAAAAAAGATAAATTTAAATAAATAAATAAATAATAAAAACTGTTTAAAGACCCACAGCATCAAATTATATCAGGCTGGCAATTCCAGAACTTTGGTGCATCATGCTGGAAGGCACATTCACCATTGAGCAATAGTCTTGCAGGTGGAATGTTTAGGAGACTCTCAGTCGATCAGCACATTGATCTTGCTGGTTTATTAGAGAGCAGTTCTTAAGCAATATGTCACTCTTTGGCATGTCTAGGTGAAATGTTAAACTTGCACACAACAGACTCAGACATTGAACTTTACCCTATCCAACTGAAATCTACATTAAGTTCAATAAGGCAGAGGGCCAATGTTTGAAAAAACCCTTAGTCTATACTCAATTATCCGCTCTGGGACGAAGTTAAATTTATTGACCAAGACCCACATTGGTACACCCGTAGGGTTAAAGAGGCTATTCACATAAGACTTCACCCTAACAACATCAACAGGGACAGTGGAATTGAAATTCCTGAAGCGTGGATGCCCATGATCAAACAACACAACAGCCGATCAGTACCAAAGCGGACCGCTGAGGGAACAATTTCTAGTCTGAATGACAAGGATCGAAATCCTCCAATCAACAACAGCCTAAGCGAGGATCGAAATGCACCAATCACCACCAGCCACGGTGCTTCTTATACTCACACATAGCCAGTCGACACCATCGCCTGATGAAGACCAGCAGTATAGCAGTCAAAACGTCGCAATCCACATCTTTGTGACTCAATCGTGAGACAAAAGATTAACTCAGTTATCAAAGTCAAGGTTGTTCAGACGGTTTTGCCAATATTCTGTAATTTGTCATTTTTCTAAATACATGTATATTCGATTACATCTGTAGCTCTGACAGATTTTAACAAAAATAAGGTATTTGTTAGGAACTGTATGGGGTTAGAAATGAGCCAATTTAAAAATAAAATTGTGCAAGAAAATTAGCAGTTAATTTTACAGATTTGGTCAGGCTGACATCACAAAAGTCAGAAAAAACATGTGCATTTCAGGCTTTAGTGAGAGTCCTTACACCAAACTAGTGCCCAGTCTAACTAGTGCCCAGGTCCAAACTAGTGCACACGGTCTTCAAACTCTAGGGAGCCTTCTTAAAGAGGCCTTCCAAGGGATAGAAGCGACAAGTGACGTGGCTCCAAAAACAGGTGACAATTTTCTCCCAAAACTCCGATAACCAACAGAAATTGGCAGAAAACACGCAACAGTTTGTGACTTGTGATAGCAACAATTCACTTGCGGCCATACACCGAATGCAAATATGGCGGACCACTGGGTCGGCGCCTGGGACGAGTCGCATGAAAGCGAGGCTAGTCAGGCTTCGCGGGTTTGTTTTGACATCTCCCGAACATCTGGCTTCGTCGTCGATTTGGTTCGTTTTGTTTCACCATCCCTACGCGTTCTTGTGTTCCTGAATGCCACCAGAAGGGAGTAAAATCTTCTACAGGAGAGAAAGTGTTTTTTTTCAGTTTCCCCTTTCGCCTCTGAGGGGAAAACAGACCAAGGAAAGGAGTTCACGATCGCCGAAGGAACTGTTTAAGTTCAGCCTGGTAGATCTTACAAAATGTGTAAGCGATCGCATTTACCTACGAGTCGTTGTTATTTGGCTCAATGCTTTTACTGGTTTCAAAGCCGGGGCAGTTGAAGTTCATTCGCTTGGCTATTACACCGTAGTATTTGTTTCCTGCGATTCCGTGCGAGTGGACGCGGAACTTTTTCTATTGGGACAGAGGATGTCTTTCGAGAGGAGCCTTTTTTACCTTGGGGAAGGTACTGGCCATGCAAATAACGTTGGAACACCACCAGACACCACATAAGCTCGTCATTTAACCGATTTTTCTAAGATCTTCTATCCTGAAATGATGATGTAGCGAACAAACTTTAGTTCCCGCGCGCGGCGATCGTGAACTCCTTTGCTTCATCTCAACGAATTCCATTAATCCACTATTTTCCCTTAGAGGTGAACGGTGGAAGATTTTTATCCTTTCTCGAGGCATTCAGAAACACAGCGACTCGTAGGTACAGGGAAATAAAACAGACGAGATCTGCAACGAACAAAGACTTTCCTGCAAAACAAAATATCAAGGCCTGACTAGCCTCGATTTCATGTAGCTCGTTCCGGGCGCCGACCGAGTGATCCGCCATATTTGCATTCGGTGTATTCCTCTTTGTTTTCGGTGCAACAGCGACATTTGTCCCTAACGAAACAAGCAACAGACGGAGTAGTAAACGAGTGACAAAGCGACACCATACCACCCCTTGGAAGGCCTCCTTAAACTGTATGTTACATTATTTTGAACAAAGCCAGGGCTTGAGTGAACTGCTTTAACCCTTTAAGGCCCAGTGTCCAATATATCAGACGACAGACAGGCCTACCGCTTTCAAGATTGCGGCCCACACTCTCAAATTTAGACCTGATTATTATGGTCTGTTTATACAGTAGTATAATAGTACTGCAGTGTCAACCAGTAACTGTTTTACGCTTTAAGAGCCAATACACTGGGAATAACCTTCGTTTCCCATTCCATATCATTATTTGTTTTCAAGCAAAACCAAAACTGGCCATTTTATACGTCCTGGCACAAAGCTAAAAACACATCTTTGCTTTTATTTCTTTAATTCAAAATCTCCTTTGGTAAACCAAATATTCTAAAGAGAGCAAACCTTGATCTTATGACTAAGCATTTATCTCCAATTTTGCCTTTCACGCCTACAACAAGTCGAGCATCAGACATTTAATTCGCCACTTTTGAAGCCTCTGTTTTTCTCTTTGGCGCCTGGATTGCATTCTGCGAGATTTGGATACCACGGTGAAATGCAAGTCCCGCCATCCTCATTTTATAGATTTCTCATAAGTGTTGAGCCACCTGGACCTACTGGCAAAAGATGGTATGCGTTGGTATGTTTTGCAAGTTAAATCTCGCCAAAATTGCCTTGCTAGGTCCAAGAATCCATCACAGAATGGCTAGAGAGACAAACTTCACTTCTGAGCTGCCATGACTGGACACAACCACTTTTGGCGTCCCAGTGACCGGAAACTAGAGTTACAATATTGACCGGAAGAGACATTTCGTGACGATTGCGTTATTTAGTTATTTAGTGATTTATTTTGATCGACAGTTGTAATCGGAGAGAGTTGTTTTTGATCATTGCACAATGTAAAATCGGATATAAAAAGATCGAGGAGTGAACATCGACATTAAAGAGGTTAAAAAGAACATATAAGTGGTGTGGAATCAGTGGAATCAATCGTGAGTGAGAGTGTACCGCGTACAGTTTCGGTACATTTGTGGTGCCGAGACCAGGATCAGGGAAACAGCGGAGACGACAACGACACAGGAATTTGCCGCGTGGCTGGGACATTGAAACGATTGCGCCATGACAGAAGGAGAGGGACTTTCAGAGGCGATGGAACGCTTCGAAAGAAACATTGAGAGGGAGGTAACGAAATTAAAGTACTATCTAGAGCCGGCTGACGAACTTATAGAGCAAAACGATTACGTAGAAATGGAAATTGCCGTAAAACAAGGAACACAAATTATCGACAAGATCACAGATCTTATTTCACAACTAGAAGGAATGAAACTAGACTCGGGTGTTTCACCGCGAGATGTCCGACAGTGGAAAAAGGACAAGAAGAACGAGTTCTCTCCTCTCATCCAGGAGAAAATCAAGCTTTCTGAGACACTTTCAGCAAAACAGAAACAGGAGGAAGACGAAATCGAGCGAGCGAATTGGGAGACATGACGGGAGCGCGAGGAACGCGTGACAAGAGAGAAACAAGAGCAAGAAAGGCAATTCTGGGAGGAGAAATTCAGGGCCGAATTACGCGTAGCAGAACAGAAGTTGGAAATGGAAACAGCGGCCAAGGCGACCCACGCAAAACTTCCCAAGTTGAAGATTACGCCATTCAAAGGAACGCCCACCGACTGGGTGCGTTTCGAAAACATGTTCGTCACGCAAGTTCATGACAAGCCAATCACTCCAGAAGAAAAATTCAGCTATCTGTTAGAGATGGTAACCCCAACAGTGCGTGGAAAAATTGGAAATCTAAAACCCAGCGAGATCGGCTACAAAATAGCGTGGGAGCGATTTAAGACAGAGTATGGCCAAAACAAGCTAGTTGTCAATGCGCACGTGCAAGAAATTGTGAATCTTCCAAGCGTTAGAGGAACACACTTCATCAGAATTCAGGAATTTTACGAAAATCTCAGCAAAAACTACGACGCGTTGGTAACTATGGGTGAAGCAGATATGTTACAAGGATTCGTAATCTCTACACTAAACAAATTACCGCAAGTGAAGCCTGACCTGGTACGGACTGACGATAATTGGGAGAGTTGGAGAATGGAGCACTTGATTAACAACCTTCAGGGATGGCTGAAGAGGAACAGAATGGAGGAGCAGCCTGGAACAGTCCGAGAAAACCACAAGAGGGAGAGACTCTGGTATGCTGCAGAAGGAGAGGAGAAACAGCCATCAGATACAACGAAATCCACACCCGTCTGCCTCTACTGCCGAAAGGGCCACTGGGGAGACCGCTGCGAAACGTACAAGACACTGGAGAGCAGGAGGAAGTTTCTCACGGATAACCGATTGTGCTACAACTGTGGAAGAGGGGGGCACATTGGCCATCATTGCCGAAGCCGTGGCTGTTTTAATTGCAAAGGGAGACACCATACAAGCATCTGCGACAGAAAGGAGAATCCTGTTCTCACTGTGTACGCGCCATCTGCCGAGGAGACACTCCCAGCTATCATCCCCGTTAAGATCAATGGAACCACACTATGGGCGTACCTTGACACAGGATCTGGCAGGAACTTTATCTCAGAAGAGGCAATCAAAAGGCTTCAGCTAAACCCAGTACGTCACGAAACTCGACAAATTGTAACCTTGAGTGGAACACAGAAACAGTCCATGCCTATTTTTGACATAACAATAGATTCAGTGGATGGACAGGCGAGAGAGCGGATCGAAGTCACTGGAGCTAAGATGGCAGACTTCACGACCATCCGGAGACCAGACCTTAGCACCCTGAAATGGAAGTACGAGCACACAAAGGACAAACGATTTTACAAGAACACGGGAGATGACTACACAATCCATTTGATCCTGGGAGACAGTACGTCCTGCCGAATTAGGACAGAAGATGTGTTCAAAGGGAAACCTGGGGAGCCGATAGTCGAGGGGACAACCTTTGGTTGGGTCATTCATGGCGGTGATCGTGCAACAGATGGCTGCCTGTACACAAGAGAGGAAGTGCAAACCAAGACCAAGGAACTGGAAGAGGGTAGCACAGAGAACCAAGAGACAGATGAGTGGGACGAACTACTCTCGCGAAACACGTATTGGAGAGCACTACGGATTACTGCTTGGGCCCTGAGGTTCAGCACCAACAGCCACGCCCAATCAAAGAAGATATCAGGCCCATTGAGTACCGAAGAACTCGCAGAAGCCAAACGACGCTGGGCGGAGAGAGCACAGAAGGGAATACCGGATGACTTAAAGAAGCCTGGATGGGAGTTAGTCAAGGACAAGGAGACGAACCTCCTCAAGTGCAAGGGGAGAATCCAGGGGTACAACCCAGTCTATCTGGAAGATACGCAGTTCACTCGGAAGCTAATCCAGCACGTTCATACCCAAATACAACACTTAGGTGTGGCCAACACAATGGCGACCTTGAGGGAAGAATGGTGGATACCACGACTCCGTACCCTGGTAAAGAAGGAGATTCGCGACTACAACGTATGCAAGGTGTTCGCCACCAAACCGTACGGAGCGCCAACCACTTCAGCCCTTCCGGAGTTTCGTACTAACGTCAGTCGCCCTTTCCAGTACGTGGGTGTAGACTTTGCAGGACCGCTGAAGTGCAAAGAAGGAAAGACGAAAGAGGAGAAGGCGTATGTACTAATCTTCACATGTGCCACATCGAGAGCAGTTCACCTGGAACTTACCAGAAGCCAGACAGCCGAAGAATTCCAAAGGAAGCTAAATGCCTTCATAACAAGACGAACGAGACCAGAGAAGATTGTCTCAGACAACGCTGCAACATTCAAGGCAACGGCAACATGGATCAAAAGGATTCGCAAAAGTGAGAAGTTGCAAAATTATCTCGCACAGCAAGAGATTACATGGCAGTTTAACCTCTCCAAGTCTCCATGGTGGGGAGGCATGTACGAAAGGCTTATCAAGGAAGTCAAGAAAACGGCGTACAAAACGCTAGGAAACACACACCTCACCTTCCAACAGCTTGAAGTGGTGATCATGGACATCGAGAAACACCTCAACAATCGACCCCTGACGTACGTGGAGAGTGATGAGGGCGAACCACAAACCTTGACGCCAAACATACTCATGTGGGGCCAAAACGCTTATGACTTGGAGGATATTGAGGTTGACGAGGAGGAAGTCACCAAGCTACACAGACGCCTAAAGAATGCCAGAGAACATGCGTGGAGCTGTTGGCAGAACGAATATGTCCACAGTTTGATGGAAGCACACAGAGTAAACAGGAGGGACAAGCAACAAATGCCGGAGATAGGGGAGATTGTCCTAGTGGTAGGAGAGAACAGAAACCGAGGGAGTGGAAGAAAGGCAAAGTGGTCCAACTAGTCAAGGGGAGAGATGGTGTTGTGAGGGGAGTCGTCTTACTACACAACAGAAACAGAATCCGACGCCCACTTCAGCTCGTGTGTCCCCTTGAAATAAGGAGCTGCTGCAAGGAACCAGCAGAGGAAAACGAGAGTGCGAGCCAAGAGCCAATCAGAAGTGTACCAAAGAGGAAGGCAGCTGACGATGCGAGTGCGAAAATAAAGCTCATTGCTGAGCAAGACTCTAATGGACACTGAGAGAGAGTAAAAATTAAGAAAGGTTAATTTTTAGGGGAGCGTGACCGGAAACTAGAGTTACAATATTGACCGGAAGAGACATTTCGTGACGATTGCGTTATTTAGTTATTTAGTGATTTATTTTGATCGACAGTTGTAATCGGAGAGAGTTGTTTTTGATCATTGCACAATGTAAAATCGGATATAAAAAGATCGAGGAGTGAACATCGACATTAAAGAGGTTTAAAAGAACATATAAGTGGTGTGGAATCAGTGGAATCAATCGTGAGTGAGAGTGTACCGCGTACAGTTTCGGTACACCAGTCGTTGTGAAATTATCTCTCCCCACTGGCTTTGTAAAGAGGTTTCCCTCTACTGTCCATTCCAGCTTAATAATACCAGCCTGGGAACTTCTGCTGTGAAAAATGGCTCGAAAACACACTTATAAAGCAAGTACCTACCGATTACAACTTGTTACGGTTGAGAGCAAAACAACAACGATTCAAATTGGTGACATCAGTATAAAACTTGAGTCCTTGGTATTCCAAAGCAGCAAACATTTCAAGGGAGACCTTCATATAGGACATCTACATGTAGATCCCTTTCAACTATTTGCACGGAGAAAATTGCCAAAAGAGTTCAAAGGGTTAAGTAGAGCTACAAAGTTAATGGGAAGTGATGTTCCTCTTCTCCTCAAATAATGAAAATTAAAGGGGAAGAAAACCACAAGATTAAGGAACTTTACACAAGGCCAACTCCACAAGGCCCACTCCGTGAACATGAGAAAATAATATACAGTAAATATTAGTCCCTTTATTTTGCTTCTGTTATCAGTTTACAAAATAAGCTACAAACAACACAAAAAAAATTAATTTGGTATTTGATCATAAGCAATCTAAAAAAATCAAATCAGCTGCAAAATTAGAAAAAAAGAAATTAAGCTGTTATTGACCTTAACATTCCAGTATTTAAATTATTTATAGTGAAAAAGAACAGCTGTGAAATATTCAGTTGCAATAAAGTGAAAATTTCAAAACATCCTCCAAAAAGTGAAGTTAGTGGCTGCTTGCTGAATACCGTACAGTAACAGCACTTCAGTTTTTTCTTTCGCACAGAGATGAAAGGGAATATTTATGCGAAGGGAGACACCCACATGCACAGCTGTAGATAAAATGTTTTGCAGCGGCTTTCTAAAACGAGTTGGCCTTAGTAAGGTCGTCAATAACGAAATATCGCAATTTGGCCTTTCTAAACTAAGTAAATTAAAATAAGCTTGATTGTTAGTATATTTCACTTCCTTGAAAATTCCTGCCATTTTATGACAAACCATGTCTATACAAGAGAGTAATTCTTGTTATGTTGTGGTCAATCAATCAAGTTGAAATACAAAATTTCCCATGCAGTTTATCGCCGACTAACTACCAAAATAATTTCGCAAAATTGAGGCCGTACTTTAGGTTAAAGAAAAACAATTATCTGTCAACAAAAGCGAAATCAAGCACGGATATAGCAAATTTTTTGCGCTGTGAACACACAAAGTGTCAAAGTGTGATTCATTCATAGGACCACACATGTACAGGCTGCAGTGACACGAAGTGGAATCCTACATGTATAATAAAGCTTGTATTTCTCACCCACCTTGTAACATAGCGTCGCCAAATTCGACGGATTCTCGTCCCGTAAAGACCTGATTTCAGAGGCTGGAATCAAGGTAAAGACATCGCTTATATTCGCTGACGACTCAGACCAGAATTGGTCCCAAAAAGTGTCATCGGTCGCTTCCACGGCCTGAAAAACAATCGACAGAGCAGTTGAAGGAGCGAGCAATTGATCAGGTGTAACGGCCATTCGCTGCCTTGTGAGACAAGATTCAAAGCAATCCGTTGAGAGACAAATCATCACATTTAGACTCACCGTCTTTTTCGTCGTCAGCTGAACGACAGCCTTTCTAAAATTTAGTTTACTGTCCGAGCCTCCCATTCCAGCAACTAAATTTTCCCTCCTCTTTGTGACTGTTTGAAACAAGTGAAGTGCGCATCCTCCGTCGGCCGTCTTCGGCAAGGCCACGTTGCTTCGGCATTTTTTCGGAAAATGTTCGTAAAACTTCGGCAAATGCACGAGAATAAAACCCGATTCCCACGGCTTTCGTGCTCAGTTGCTCAGTTGTAGTTTCCGGGTCACGGAGGTTTGTTTTGAAAGTTTAAAACAACTCGCAACTTATTGGTTCGCTGAAGATTTGAAACTCAGAGCAAAAGACCAGATGATTTAGCCAAATCCGACATTCTGACGAAGAAAATCCGACGAATTATGTCTACTTCGCCTGATGCGCGACTCCATTTCGAAGGAGTTCTTGACAAGGCTGGGAAAAGGTTCTTTGAGGTATGTCTCTTAGATGCGCGTCATTTATACCTTGCTTCGGGTGTTTTAGAACACGAAATTAACTGGTTCTAAATAAGCACAAAGTCAAGGTTATGGTATTTTCTGTGCTTGGTAAGAGCTCATTTCACAAAGACCAAGGAATTTGAACTTGCGATATGCTGGTCTACATGAACTATTGTTAGCAACATACGCATACATGTACCTGTCACGTAACCAGCCAATATCGATCTTTTCAAAGCATCTGAATCCTTAATCAGATATATGCTGACAACTAATTACGCTTCAAAATAAAAATCCACACGAAGAGATGTGCTACTGACTACGTAAATATCAGAAGGAATCGAACCTCTCTCGCTGAAACATTTTGATTTAGCAGTCAGCTGAAAGAAGTCAGCGAAGATGCGTCTCTTTCTGGTTTCGCTCTTAATTGCAGTGACTTTACGGAGAAGGTTGATAACTTTGGAAAACGTAGCTTGGAGGACTGATTGCCACTAACTTGTACACGGAGAAAGTACACAGTGTTTATTTGTGATGCGGTGTATGAAGCACGACTTCCGCTGAGATGACGATTCCGCCACCGACTCTCCTCCAAAAGGTTCTGGTGTGTCCTGCTTTTTGAGGGAACAGGAAGACTAGAAACTTAAATAAAGTTCATCATCATCAACCAACAAGAAAATATGTAGTCATTAATTTAAGATCATCCTCTTTTTGATACCTTCACTTTTTTCCTGTTATGATCTCACTAGCATTTGGTATGCATTACCAAGCTGTCTGTTGATACTTATCACTCTTGAAGAGTGCTTTAAGATGCACTCCTATTTCTGATTCTGTACGTTGAATATTTTATAGTATATTTGTTGGCAGAGGTATTCGTTTAAACATATAGTGACCTTTTATTTGGTGATCATTTCTATTCCTTTAGTCTTGTGATCTGTATGTTTGAACAATTAACTTTATTTTAACAGAAAATCAGACACTGGACATCGCTGATATATGATATGATATGATATTGGAACCGAAAGGGTTAAGTATACACACCTGACAAATTATTTCAAGGTAAAGAAAGGAAATAAGTCATCTGACATATTCACAAAGAAATCCATCACATCTACATATCAGCTATATTCAAGACCTGATAGGCTGCTATTCAACTTTAAGAATGCTCCAGTCATCTTCAGCATCCTGTGTCCTCATCTCATCACTGTATAATTAATGAGGCCAGCTCACTTTCCATTGTTTTGCAAGTGAAAGGTCATACATGATGCTTCTACAGTGAAAGACAAATTGTAAACTCTAGACTCACTCCTGGGATTATGTAGTGAGTCGTGACATGACCTTATAGAAGGACAATAATAATTGATTGAAAAAGAAAGTACCGGTAAATAAATTCTGGATATACCCTCATTATGGTCTAAATATGTCTCACAAGTAGGGAGACTAAAATATGAATCATTAATCATACAGGGCAGGAGTTGTAATGAGATATCAATGGAATTATTCTTTTTCCTGAAATAGCTTTAGGGCTGTTGAGGCTGCTAATTTAGGACCAGAGGGTCCAATATTACAATTTAGCTATAATTACATCATGGTTACATTCTGAGCAAAAAATAATTATTATTTATTGCTCAGTATGTAACCAATAGAATGTAAGAAATAGCTTTAGGACCCTCTGGTCCAGTAAATTAGCAGCCTCAACAGCCCTAAAGCTATTTCTTACATTCTATTGGTTACATTCTGAGCAATAAATAATTATTATTTATTGCTCAGAATGTAACCATGATGTAATTATAGCTAAATTGTAATATTGGACCCTCTGGTCCTAAATTAGCAGCCTCAACAGCCCTAAAGCTATTTCAGGAAAAAGAATAATTCCATTGATATCTCATTACAACTGCTGCCCTGTATGATTAATGATTCATAGTTTAGTCTCCCTACTTGTGAGACATATTTAGACCATAATGAGGGTATATCCAGAATTTATTTAACGGTACTTTTTTTTCAATCAATTCACCACCTCCACATCTCCTATGATACACTTTAAGCAAGCATTTTTTTTTAAATTTCTCTTAGGCCAATCATCCTGCAAGAAATTGAAAACAATGCTAATGTCATTTTTTTCTTTTTTTTAAGGGGGGGGGAGGAGGGGGGGTTGGTGGGCTGAACAAATTAAGTCTGACGACAAATTAAGTCTTGACGACCCTGCCGTATCAGCTGGTCATCTTAATTCTGATTTAAATAAGATTGCTGTGTGGGCTGATAAATGGTTGGTAACCATGAATCCTGTTAAATCTCGTAATGTTGTTTTTTCCCTGAAGCATGATAAACAAGTTCATCCCCTTAGTAGCAGAAGGAAACTGCACCTTCTAAGTCAATTTTACAAAATTGTCAAGAATCTTGCACCTCATTATTTAAGTGAGCTTCTTCCAAAACTATCTAGTGAGCATACACATTATCATCTTAGGTCAAGGGAAAACTTTACACAATTTTCATGTAGAACTTCTCGCTTTCAAAAGTCTTTTTTTCCATCTGCTATCACTGGCTGGAATTCTCTGGGCTTAGATGTTCGAAACTCTGTTTCTCTTCCCATGTTTAAAGCTAAATTAAGGTCAACTTTCTTTCCCCATAGTTATAATAAGTTATAAATTTGAATTCTCTCTTTCAAGGCGTGCATCTATTGATCACACCTGCCTTAGACTTGGATTTTCTTGAATATTTGTTTAAAATTAACCATTGTGCATCGCCCATTTGCAAGTGCGGTCTTGACTCTGAATCGGTGAAACACTTCTTTTTGTTTTGCCCCAGGTATGCCACTCAACGTAATGTCCTCCTTACCTCTGCTGCTAGTATTCTTGGTGAAACATGGTCATCGAGCAGCGATGCTAGGAAAATTAATTTTTTATTGCACGGCATTAAATCTATAAATTATGATATTAACTGTGCTTTATTTCGTGAAGTCCAGATCAGTTTTATAATTAGTAATAATTGCTTTTCGATGGCCACTGTTTGAGTGTTAAATTAATATTATCTCTAGTTATGTAAATTTCATTGTAGCTATGTGTTTTTCAAACTGGCAGGAGTTTCGATCTAAATTTAATCTGAATGTACCCTTCACTCAGTACTACGGTTTAATTAATGCAATTCCTGCTGCAATGTGGAAAGCGTACCTTGAAAACCCCATTACCCCTCAAGCGGATGAAAACAACATGACTCTGCCTACCCCCCAACTACCAGATCCATTTATTCCGCCCTTCTGAAACCGTTTTCGTTCCTCCAACTGCTGAAAATAGAATACTCCGCGATGGTTTTACAAGAGACAACATCAAAAATGTATATCTACTGCCATTCGCAACAACAAACGAAGTGAAGACAATAATGTTCCAATATAAAGTGATCCACAACGTACTTTCTACCCGCACTTAACACTTTTTTGTGACAGCCTTCTAGACAATGCTAGCTGTAATTTCTGTAATGACAAAGAGCAAACACTGAACCACTTGCTGATTAACTGCGCTTCCGTAGTCAGTTTTTGGACTTCCTTCCTAGTTTGGTGGAACACAAAAACTAATGAAAATTTAATTATAAATCTGAGTCACATATTGTATGGCTGGCATGAAAGGACAAAGCATTGGCAGATACTAAACTACTGTTTATTAATTGCTAAATATCACATTTTCTGCACAAGCCTTCGCGAAGATGATTTAGATTTTCAAAACTATCTTCCCATTATACATGAAAAACTTGAAATGTTAAAAGAGATCACAATTGCAAAAAAAGCTCTTTCTAAATTTCATCGCACTTGGGCCATTCTACTCTAAAATCTGTTACTGTCTTTTGATTACATATTATCTTTGTTAGTGGCATTATAATCTTTATAAGTAATTTTAGTTTGTTCTTGTTGTCCAATGAAGTGTATTCCGGATCATTTGGTAGTCGTCATACATGCTTTCTTGTTAGTATTTTATTACTTTTGTAATCATTTCTTTTACTTTGTTGTTTCAGTGTTGATGATGTGTATTTGCTGTTTCAATTTGCAAATAAATTTACAAATAAATAAATAAATAAAAATAATTTGTTTGTGTCTGTCTGTTTTGTGTGTGAGCCTGATTTAAATTTGTATTACTGTAAGCCCCCTTGATAAGACTAGGTGCTTAAAAAAAAGTCTATTATGGGAGATGTGGAAGTGGTGGATGATTGGCACTTGACCTTACCCTGCTATGGTTTTCATATATGAAATCATAGCACTCTGGAACTTTCTAAAACTTAACCCTTTACTCCTTAAGAGTGCTCTGTCTAACGCCAGATGATTTTACTCAACAAAGGGAGACCCCTTAGGGGTTAAAGGGTTAATACACAAACCACTACCTTAATTTGCATGCACAGGAGCTTCTGGCATACACCATGGTTATAAACTTCACCTGGAATAATTTTTTTGCAGATGAACTGATTGAAATATTTTTTATGCACCCTTAAATGTGTAGCATCTTAATTTATTTACATGTAAATACTCATTTAAAATCAAAGTTCAAATTAGAGAGACAATAAAAATTATGAGCTATGGTCCTTCATATAAGATTTTTTATGATTATACTCCTCCCTCTATGGGTCATATCTTAACCAAGAAGACTTCTCCTATACATCATTTACGCACTATGAACACAGTAACAGTGCCTCGCTTTAACACATATTTCATGAAAAATTCAATAGCATTCAGAGTATCTATTGTGTGGAATCTCCTCACTCTGGATCTCGCAAAGACATCCAACGTTAAGAACTACACAAGAATGGCCTCTAAATCTGACAAATTACGTAATTTAGACTTTCAGGAGGAATCTCCGCAAACAATGCCTCACAATAATAATGATAACTTTCTATTATATTAAGACAATTTCAATATACTTTTATTCCTCAAGTTTTAGTTAGTTTAAATGCACGGCCCCATAAGCAGCAATGCTTTAATCACCATCGTGTTGAAATAAAAGTTATTGTATTGTATTGTATTGTGATACAATTACACATACTTTCAGGTTCATGACAAAAGTATACATGTACTATCAGCAACCAGGTTACAAGAACATTAATTATTTTGCTTTTTTCAACCTGGTGGCTGATACTGCACTAGTAGCTCCCAACTGAGAGATGTGATGCAGTTTCTTGTTGTTGGCTTGGTTCAATTTTATTTCACCGTTAAAACTGGTACCGAAAGGAACAAGGAACATGCTTGAACAATAATTTCAAAAGGGGTCATTAGATTTCAACATCACAGCCAAAATTAGTGGCACCAAACCATTAATTTTGTCTACATTTGCCTTCTAGGGCCAGAATCTTGGTTCTAAGGCACTGATTAGAATATCATCGTTATCGTTATCGTTATCATTATCATCGTTATCCTTGTCGTTATCATTATCGTTATCATTATCGTTATCATTATCATCATTATCATTATCGTTATCGTTATCGTTGTCATTATCGTTAACATTATCGTTATCGTTATCATTATCGTTATCATTATCGTTATCATTATCGTTATCATTATCGTTACCATTATCATTATCATTATCATACATGATTAGTTTTTTACTGGTACAATAAAACTTACCTACCGTAACTCGCAAAATTTTTATCAGTAAAATTTAGTTATACCAACAAGTGAAGGACGTTTTTCTTAAAAACTAAACCCCGCTGTTTCGGGGTATCAGACAACAACATATTGTAACTCTGTCAAAAGAACTCGTCTCTTGCAAGGCAAAGCTTGTTAAGGTAGTAAAAGGTATAAAGCCACTGCAAAAAAAAGTTTTGTTAGGAATTTCTTATATGTTCACATAAGAAAGATTAAAAACCTTTTGAAGGCTTTAGAAAAACCACGGGCGTACATGCGATTTTCTGCTTGCTCGCGACACGACAATGACAAAGGCAAGACACGATTAAACTTTTCGAAAAAGTGGCATCGCAAGCTAGACAGGCTAGCACGCCTCAAATATCGCACGTGTAGCCACCCCTATGCACGCGATGCGACAACTCTTTGCCGCGACTTTTTAGCTGTCGGCATCGCCTTTACGACGGTAGCTTTGATATGTTTTCGTCCGCGTCGGCCGCCGCATCAAGAAATAGGCTCCGTTTTTATTTTTACATTCTTTGTTTTTAACAGAGTGTTTGTTTTTGTTGAAGGGATTTCGAAAAAGATGGTTCACCTTAGATGGGCAAGACCTAACGTATTTCAAAGCACCAGAGAAAACGGTATGTGGAAAAAGCTTTCTTTTTCACAAACCAATGAGTAAATCATGGGCTAAGTGTTATTTTCTACTCACCATCCCTTCAAACGTCGCATTTCTTCCATTTGGTGTCACATACCATGCTAGTCAGGTCGCATTATCGGAAAAGAAATGTTACATACGGTGCAGTTTCAGTTAATTGTGTTGAATCAAATATATGCAGAACCATGACAGTTAACTGCGCACTTCCTAATTTTCGCGACGTTTGTGTTGTGACTTTGGGCTGCCTGTCTTGTCTGACCAAACGGGAATATAGAGTAACTTGCTCATGTAGTTACACAGTCCATCGAAAGCGCACTGAAGAAATGAAAAACCCATTAACAGGCAAGATGGAACATTATGCTCGGGTGTTTGCATTAGCAATTAGCTTCGGTATCATTTTCCGTATCTGTAATTCGTTCATGACCTATTTATTCCCTTTCTTCTACAGGAAGAGAATTACCTTGGAACTATCGATTTTAGCCAGGTATTTAACGTATTGTAAAGTCTTGCTACCAGATTCAGTTTAACCCTTTCGGACTCCAAATGTTATTTCAGTATTTTGTGGTAGTGTACCGTGATTAGTATACCATACAATTGGAGTTCAAGCGGCTTCAACGTTTTCGTTTTTCATTAGGTGAAGGCGGTCAGTCCCATTAAAATGGTGAACAATGGTTTCCAGATACTGACCAGGAACAGGACATACACGTTTGTAAGTTCTAAAGTGAATTTAACAATTGTACATGCATGCGTTCTAAAGACAGTTTCTTTTAATCGGTCATTTGGAAATTCCACTGGAGGTCATTTTCAAATGTTTTCCTTTGTGGGGTGTATTTGTGTGAAGGAAAAAAGTTATCCGATTTCAGCATAGAGTTTCAAACTCGGGGCTGGATTTCTCTATTTCTAGCTGGGTGCGTTTTGAAAACTGGGTGGCCATTTTCAGCTGATACCACTTTGGAGCCAGTTTTCAAAAGCTAGCGTTTTCACTGTGCATACGCATAGAAGGAACATGATTGAAAACAGAGCGAAAATTTCAAAAGAAAACGCAACAATATGTGCAAAGTGTTAGGATGTGGGTATTTGGTAAGAGAGATAAATATGGGTATTCAGTCCAAAATAGGAATACTTAGATTAAACAATATTTGTTTTCCGAATGAATGGCTTAGTAGGGTCTTAGTAGTCCGTTCATTTTGCTCCAAATAAACAGAATTAACGCAATGAACAGAACACCATTTACTCAAAATACCTAGAATATGCGTTCTCGTGTACACATACATACATACTTTATTTGTTAACGCATATTCACAGAATCGGCAAGACCTAACTACAAATACAATGAAAAAATACATGGCTATATCTACAGCAATAAAATAGAAGTAGCTAAAAGTGATAAATGGGTAATAAAATACTTTGTGAGGACGCCGTTGTGGAAGTAGGTGGAAGTGAGTATTACTGATTTTAGAGTCGATGGTCATGTGTATATAAGTAATGGTAATAGGACTGAGTGGAGTCCAATTCAGTCTGTAATCATACGAGTGATAACAAAATCGGACGACCGCGAAGCGGGAGTCCGATTTGTTTATCACGAGTATGATTACAGACCGAATTGGACGACACGAAGTCTTATTACCAATTAATCATAAAAATTACAACTTCCGAGAAAACTAGAAGAGCCAAGTTATAAAAGGGAAGGAAATTTTGTATTAAAAGACTGACAAAGGAAGCGTAAATTGTTCAATGTCGCTCTGAAATTGACTACGATCAAAATGTATGGTGATTGTAACCAAGGTTGTGATTGGTTGATTTAAACACAACTTTGAATGTCATTGGTTGATTTAAAATACTACTTTGAATGTGATTGGCTTATTGAACTGTCCGATAACAAACTGTCCAATAACAAAGTGTCCAATAACAAACTGTCCGATAACAACTTGGCAAGTGAATTAGTGGAAAATAGTAGTTTTTTAAACCAATCACAATCGAGGAAATTGTAATTTTTATGATTATGAAGGATATGAGAATAGAGCGGTTTTCAATTGAGTGTTGAAAGTAATTCTGGTTTTGCTTTGGTTTTGCACTGCTTCGCTCTGTGATTGGCCAGCAAAACTCGCGCCACTTTCTAAACCAGTGAGAAACAAAACCAAAAACAATCGTGACTTGCACGTGCGCTTTTTCCCGCGCTTTGCACCGGCTACATGTAATTGCTTCGTATTCTGATTGGTTCATTGCGCTGCTTACTTCTGTTGTGATTGGTCACAGTAATTGCTTTGGTTTGGTTTTACGACACTCGATTGAAAAGCGCTCTAAAACACTGGGGGTTATTATCATGGGTATTAGTCTATCGTGTGTAAAGAGGGAAAACTTGATGTAGAGATGATGATGTAGAGTTTTCGGTGTTTTAATGAATCCGCCGAACCATCTGGGGTTAACTGTCGGACTTTTAAAGCAAAAGAACCAATAAGAAATGAGTGACATCATTCAGCGAGAACCATGCAATTTAAGTGAATACCCAGGGATTTTTCATTCAGTTATAACAGATCAGACGTGAAAATGTTTTCAAAACAAGTACAACATCATTTCAACTATACATAACTAGAACATAAGTATTAAAGCAAGAAGGAATAAAAATAAGTATCCTCGACGTTTATGGCGGATACTGCTTCAAAACTAAAGCAATGTAGCAATCGCCCTCAATGAGAACAATATTTAGCTAGACGTGGACACGTTTGAAGACTTAGCAGTCATCACACCCTTTCTGTATCATTGCAACTGGTTTTCCTTGTGACCTTCTCAAAAACTTTCTAGTGCAACAGGAGGGAAAGATTTCCCGTGATTTCTATATAAACTCGAGGGTAACATTATGTGATGCCCTTGGCGAATTTGGGTGAAACTCGTGCTGTTTTTGTCGTAAGGTCTTTTTCGTCCGTTCCTTGTTAGGCTTTGATTGTTTTTGTTTTTGTTTTTGTTTTGGTAGACTTCAGTGACCATTGTGACCATTCTTGCACTATAAACTGAATTACAATGGTGCGATATAAAAAAATCATAAAATCTGGCGAATTATTATGTTAAAATTACGTACGATAAATCGATAGTTAGAGTTGTTATGCTCCGTAAACCCAACGCAGAATAGCTACTCATACATTTGTTGGTTTTTCAGTCCGCCCCCACTCCGGAGTTGTTGACTGAATGGCTGAGTGTTTTGAGGCAGGCAATGCAACTACAGTCATTTGAGAAACGCAACAGCAGACTGAGGTAAGAAAAAGCCTGGAAATGCACATTGCTTTTACAAATCTCCGTATATAGCTATAAGTAAAAGTCGAACACGAATCCATATTGTATAGCAATCGTGAAGGCATATACAGGACGGGCACAACCTCGTTGCGGGGTCCTCTCCTTCCCGTCGCCAGAGAGGACCCTGGGAACGAGGTTGTGCCCGTCCTGTATATGCCTTCACGATTGCTATACAATATGGATTCGTGTTCGACTTTTACTTATAGCTATATACGGAGATTTGTAACCGAGGGATTTTGTAACCGAGGGTTAACCGCGGTCAAACGTAAAAAAGTAAGAAAAGTCCTTTAAAGATAAGTTTTTTACGTTGAGAGCTCAAAGATGATAAGTTTTTCTTCAGTCTGTGAGTTTACTAAATCATTTTATGAATTACTAAAACAGTTTTAGGAACAATAAGGTGAATCGGTTTTCCTGAAGTCACGCATTGAAACAGAAAACAAGAACAGTCTCCACATTCTTCGCTTAAAAAAAACCTTAAAACTTTTTTAATAATTCATGAAATAATTTAGTAAACTCACAGACTGATGAAAGACTCATCATCTTTGAGCTCTCAACGTAAAAACCTTACCTTTAAAGGACTTTTCTTATTTACGTTTGACCGCGGTTAAAACCGAGGGTCACCATATACCCGTCGAATATCCTCAAACGTGTAAGAACAGCAAAGTCGAACATTTCCGGTGTAGTGAAATAACAATAGTCCAGTTTCGCCATGGGCGCTGAATAAAAGCACTGAGAACGCATTCATACAGGGTTAGCCTAGACCTAAAGTATGATATTCACAAATACCGGCGGGAAGGAGCTACAAATTTGAAAATTAAACAATAGACAGAGCTGTATATGTTGTGGTTCAATTATATCCTTGGTACAATTTTTATTTTCCTTTGTTTTGTACTCATTATCATACATTACAATACACAAGAACAAAAGAAAATAAAAATTGTACCAAAGGATAAAATTTAACCACAACATAAACAGGTCATCTTCTCGCTGGAATTTGTGAATATATTCACTTCAGATGGAGGCTAACCCTGTACAAATGCGTTCTCAGTGCTTTTATGCAGCGGTCATGGCGAACTCGAAACTGGACTATTTAACAAAAATCCCTATGACATACTTTGTCTATTATCAAACACAAAAAGCATTTATTTTTTGAATTTCCTTTCCTTGCACGATTCCAGCCCACAAGATTCCCTCGACTCACAATACGAAGAAGTGGAAAACCGCAAGCCACGCAGCCTGAGTTCTGATCAGAGCCTTGACGAAGACGATACTTACTCCTGTATATCAGAACCAAGTGTCCGTCAAGTTCCTGATGAGTACAGCTTGGTTGGTGCTGTTACATTACCGAGGACGGCAAGAAATAATGGCGGCGATGCTGGGATGTACGAATTAGTTCAATCAAGGCCGCCTTCTAAATCTGCCCCTCCCACTTATGAAATGGTACAGTCTCCAAAGAAACGCTCACAGGAGAACGGTAATGGGTTGTATGACTTGATTCCAGGCCCATACGATCAACAGCTGATGACACCGAAGGGCGGCGGAGACGCGAGACCAAGTAACGAAAAAGGCGCTGTTCCGCAGATGCAAACAGGCGCAGTTGAAATTCGGGAGGACGGTTCCGATCCGACGGCTCTGTACAGCAGTGTGGCAAAGACAAAAAGAAGGCAGAATTCATCGGTGCGTGGTCTATCGATGATTTCAGAAGGCGAAAAGGAGGAAGAGAATGAGGCTCCTCCATCCCCATCCCCTGAAGAAAAGGCTCCTCCCTTGCCTCCCAAAGCCGCGCTCGGAGAAGCTGTTGCTGTTTTCGAAATAAAGCGATTCTTGGAAGAGACGGCGAAAGAGGACGAAGAAAACGAGAGTAATCTTGACTTTACGAATGATGATGAAGGCGATGCTTTGACTGCTCAAACAGGTTCCGCGTTCCAACAGCTGAAAGCGTTTCTTCAGAAACTTGATTGCGTGGAAGGAGAATAAGAAACAGTTCGAAACGTTTAGATTGCTGTGCATTTCTTTAAATGCAGGAAGGAGGAAAGAACAAGGAAACGGATTTAGAAATGGGATCAGCTGGATGGTTTGCAGACTTACTTCCGAATGATGAAATAGGTTGGAGTTTTATGTGGTTAGCCATCGGCAGATTTCGGTGGGGAATTGTTAATCCAACACCTTCCCTATCCTCCTTCCGAATTCCCCAAAGCTCTTTGTAGACTTAATTCATACTGATGTATTTGTTACTACTTCTTTGGAGAAGTGAAATCAAATATTTATCGACATCGACCAGTTCGATCTGTGTGGATCAGGGACTGTGCGATAAGTATGTAGGTTAAACGTTTTCGCATCGAGTGCCTGGCCTTGTAAAAATTGAACAAAAAAGAAATATAGCGTTTTGCCCCACCGATCTTAGGTATATTGTATCTCACTCTTCTTAACTTAGCGAACTAACCTCTGACGGTATCGTCGCTTTATTTAGAGTCCAAAAAGGAGTTTTATTTATTATTTGCACTAAGTTTCAGTAATGCCATAAATAGTAATAAGAGTAACCCCAATTAGGGTGCTAAAGGTTGGAGTCATTTGGAGCCCAATTCTTAGCTACGCCACAGTGTTTTTGGAGTTAAAGTAACTCCTTAAACATACCCATAAACTGAAGATTCACGGAAACAAAATGTAAATAGTCTAATGTTTTGGGGAGGTTTGTCGCTCCCGGCGCATCATAAGCAATAAAAAAAACATTTTCAGTGAAACTGATCTGTAGCTATGTAACCGGTGAAGGAATTATTTTATTATTTCGTCTAATTTTGATACGACACCAGCAGTTTCGAAAATTGTCATTTTCCCAGTAGGAACATGAAGGTTTCTTATTTTAATTTCCATAGTGTTTATTTTAAAGTACAGTATTTTGTATAATGTTTGTCATTATTTGAAGAGAACACCGATAGTAGCCGGCATGGAACTATTTTGTAGATGTGTACATTTTTATATCATCTATAAGCTTTTGTAATTTTTGTTACTGACATGGTATTATATTTTTGATAACTTTGGTACAAATAAAATTATTGTAGTTTAGTTTTATCCCGGCATACCAGTGTCTGAATTATAATTTAGCAGTAACTTGCAAGTGCAAGCAGACTTGCCAGAGAGTAGATATTTTGTACAATGAATATGCTATTGCAGGGTCCGCGCAGCAAGTTTGCAACTGTGGAGGGGTCGCTTCGAAGGCGTTAGCGTGAGTCAACTAGTCGGTCCGGGGGCATGCTTCCCCGGAAAATTTTTAAACTACAGTCCTCTGAAATGGCTAGAAATGCATTTAAAACTAACATGGTGTGGTGTACTTTCAGCAACAAAAAAGAGGTGTTTAAAAACAATGATAATCAGTTTTCGGTAAAACGTTATATAGAAAAGTAACTTCGATTTTTTTTAGTATTACTTGCATTTTACTGTTGAAAAGTGCTGCTCGGTCCCTGTATTGTAGTATTATTCGATAATTGTGTGGTGGAGGAAGCTGCATATAATCGTAAATGGTTTGAACCCAGGAGTCATATCATAACTAAGTGAAGCACGATCGTCCGGGTGAGTGTAGTCCTGAGAAGGACTGTTTGTGGTGACATTGACTGACGTTTCGACAACCTGAGCGGAAGTCGTCATCAGAGTCAAGTGATTGGAGTAACGTCAGGAGATGGTATAAGTACTCTTGTCGTTGATGTGATTGGTCAACGAAGTCGTGATGTTATTGGTTGTCTGTCAGTTAAGCCGTGATGTTATTGGCTGTCAAGACTGTAAACCGTGATTGGTGCGTTTCGATTCGTCTTTTGTTAGTCAAATGTTCGTAGGTGTATTGTTAGTCAAATTAGTCGATGTGTCTATTGTTGTCTGTTGTTGATATCGTCAATAAGTCGTTTGTAAGGTGCGGGAAGCTGTTGACAACGGTTCAGTGGTGTCTGTTCTCAGTTAGTAAACCAACTTTCCAGTGCGATCCGTTGGTGGTAGTTAGTACAGTAGGTAATGCATTTAGCAGAGTCCCAGTCGATTGTGTGGTTTGTCAGTAAATAGTGCTCAGCAACGTTATTGTTGATGTCACCATTTCTCGTCGCTCGTTTGTGTTCAGTCAGTCTCACGTTCAAATTTCTGCCAGTCTCACCGATATAAGTGGCCTGACAGTCGCAGCATTCGATCTTGTAAACTGCTACCTATCTGTCCTTTGGTTCGTCTTTGTCCTTAACGTTCGTCAATAATTGTCGTAAAGTTGTGATGGGTCTGTGAGCGACACGGATATTGTAAGGTTGTAGTATCCGTGCAATGGTCTCAGAAATTCCTTTGATGTACGGTATAGTCGCTGTAGTGACTGGTGTCGGGTTAGCGTTCGTAGCGTTTGGTTCTGCAACTCTTACAGGACAGAACCAAACGCTACGAACGCTAACCCGACACCAGTCACTACAGCGACTACTAACTACTGTAGATACATTTTGAAGACTTCATTTTTCAGAAGGAAATTAGACATCATGTTAAGGTTCACAGTCGACCGAAATGTCATTTACTGTACGGTAAATGTTTGGCAGGTCTGGCCCAGAACAAAACGGAAAAAATGTCCGGCCATTTACCATCCCTATAAGAACTATGATGTGGTAGTACTCTTAGGAACAATAGCAGGAATGAGAAAATGATAGATTTATTGCAATGCAGTTTGAAATGCAACCTCGGGCAAGTGACAACTGGTTACTGGTTATTGTTGGTTGCTGTAACACTGGTTTGAATCGAAACGGGACGAGCGATGAGGCTTTAGTATAGTTCTTCTCACTAGTCCTCTATGACCGGCCT
>JAEMWC010001483.1:85000-150000 GCA_016490735.1 Pachyseris speciosa
TTATTTAACTGGTACCGCAGTTGAAAATCAATCAAACAAGCAGAAAATAGCAGACCTAAAGTAGTTTAAACACCAGACATCACAGAGAGGCACAAAATCGCGTGGACGGACTATAAACCCTTGAAGCCAACAAATAAATCGATTTGCTTTTATCTTTGCTTATCTTGTGTTAAGTTGCTATTTATGTTTACTGGGCTTTTTGATAAGTTTTAACGGACCTTTTAACTTGCCGATTTAAGCTTCTTAGGCGGCACTTGAAAAAGGATGTTCTTTGGCTTTTAAATAAATCCGGATTAACGCATTTCATGTAATATATCAAAAGTACTACTGTTCTGTGTCAATCTTTTGTCGCGCAAATTATAAACCAATAAAACGAACAAAACAAACCGGCTTTTTATTTGTCGTCTCGTGTTTCAGGACGGTCAGAGTTCGAAACGTAGAAGCCAGTATAGTATTTAAATCCCATGTCTTGGCTCGCCCCCTAAAGTGGCACTCCCTAAACACGCAGCTAACAATGGTTTGCCGACTTCAACCATTGGGAGCAGTAACTTGATAAATATTTGTAAAAAACCCCTGACCTCAGATTTATGGGTGTTTCGGGAGTAAAATTGTACCACTCGTGACCAAGATCAATTTGGGTGATGTGTTAGCTCAGCTAGCAGAGAAAGAGATTCAGATACACTCGTATATGAACCTATCAATTGAAACTTGTCGCGGTTTCTCCCCAAACTGAAGAGATGTTTTGCCTCGCAAAATAGTACCGAAATTTTGGTCTGTCATTCTAAGGCCCCGTTTATATGGAGAAACGTTGTCCCGGGCAAGAGGGTCACCATCCCAGCCGAGTCAACTTTAGCGAGCGTTTATATGAGAAAAAGTTGACCCTTTTGCTCGAGCCAGCAGCACTCGCGCATGCTCCGATTATCTCACCTTGACCGAGTTGACCCGGCTAGGCGAGCCAAAGTGTTTATATGGAGAAAAGTTGGCTGGGCTAGGAGGGTGACCCTACCATCGAAAGAGGGTGACCCGGCTAGGAGGGTCACCCTTCTAGCCGGGCCAACTTTTTGTTACTCATGTAAACGGTTCGCCAAGTTTTGTAAGGAAATGTAGGAAAAATTGGCTCGCCCAGGGTAGCTCGGGTAGGCGGGTGACCCTTCTACCCGGGACAACTTTTCTCCATGTAAACGGGGCCTAAGTTGTATCGGTGACGGGTCCCTGCTTTTATATTATTTTTCTTTTCTATATTACGTCGATTTGATCACCAGTTTAATCTAACTTATCGTCCACGGTTACTTGCTTGAACATTTAACAGCCACCAATTTTCATTTTGATCAAGCGTAAGAGTAAACACCGAGCGTTTTAAATCAATTTTAATGAATAGGTGTCATTTTAATATTGTAGAATAAAGGGGATTATGCACATGTCATCAGTTTCCCCGTGGGGTCGACCCCCGGGCCAAACAGGGAGATATGAAGGGGAATACAAGGAGATGGATGGGATTCTTTGCCCGAGGGTAGGGGAAAATCTTGACATTGTTTTGCGATCAAAGATTAGGGGGTGGGGGAATTCACAAGTTTGTAAAGTATGTCACAGGGATTTTCAGCTGAGAGACACCTCACCCAGGGGACTTTGTCTTAAGAGATTCCCCTACCTCCGGGGAAATTCCTCAAGTTTGCTTGACTGATTTTACAATCCCCCTGGTTAGCCCAGGGGTCGACCCCACGGGGTAGGCCGATGAGGCCGATGAAGCCGGTGGGAGAGTGAAACGGAGTTTCGAACGGAGTTGATAATGTAAATTGACCACCGTGCAGGGATTCGATTAGCTGACGTTTCGAGCGTTAGCCCTTCGTCGGAGCGAATCTGACGAAGGGCTAACGCTCGTAACGTCAGCTAATGGAATTCCTATACAGTGGTCAATTTACATTATCAACTCCGTTGATAAACCAAATTCCAATCCTCCGCCGTTTCAGAACATAGCAACGCGACCGGACATTATCCGCTCTGGGACGAAGTTAAATTTATTGACCGAGAGCCACACTGGTACACCCGTAGGGTTAAAGAGGCTATTCACATAAGACTTCACCCTAACAACATTAACAGGGACAGTGGAATTGAAATTCCTGAAGCGTGGATGCCTACGATCAAACAACACAACAACAGCCGATCAGTACCAAAGCGGACCGCTGAGGGAACAATTTCTAGTCTGAACGACAAGGATCGAAATCCTCCAATCAACAACAGCCTAAGCGAGGATCGAAACGCACCAATCACGACCAGCCACGGTGCTTCTTATTCTCACACGCAACCCGTCGACACCATCGCCATCGCGGTCGAAACGTCGCGATCCACATCTTTGTGACTCAATCGTGAGACAAAAGATTAACTCAGCTATCAATTTTAATATTGTAGTTATTATTATTATCATTATTATTAAAGGAAAAATAATTTTGAAAATTGAGCTGAAATATCATGGAAAAAATTGGTACATAGATACATACTTTATTTAACGTGGAGACAGTTAGCTTTCGCTAGTTTCCAGGTGTTCCACAACAGAATGGTATAACTAAAATATACAATAATCACTGTAAATGTAACTATAAAAGATAAAAGCCAATATATACAATAATCAACTATAATTGAATAAAATATAGAAGTGTAAAAATTGCATCCTTAGACCTAAAATAATAATACTAAATGCTGTTAAAATTAACTTTGTTTTAAAAAGTCTTTTGTTCCCGCTACAGCACGAATGTTGCGAGATAGTGAGTTTCAGTGCTTAGCTGCAGAAAAACGCCATGACTTCAGTTATAGCAGTTAGCACAAGCCAGAGTGACAGATCAAAGTAGAATAAAGCCAAGACAGGAGGCTAATTGGCTGCCGGTTCGGAAACAGATTTTTTCCGTTTCTGTGGCGTGTACACGCAATTTCGTCTGTACACACTGCTATGGTTCTTTCAAGTTTGATTCAATTCTTTCACTGCAGATTTGTGTCTGTGGCTGTACACCGCTCAAATGCACTCCAGATCAACAGTTTTTCTTTCTTTTCTGCCCTAAGGAGACTTCTGTCAGCGACTGTTCTGTTTCGTCGGAACAGCCCTAATTGGCTCAACCTCCGATGCAATATTAGCTACAAAACCACAAATCCCGACCAATCGAGGTGAATTTTTTAGCGGTCGTTATAATTAATTGCCTAAAGATGGCTTTCAAAGCCGTTTCCTTTGATAATCCTTATGAGCCTTTCATAACGTGAAATGTTTTGATAAGGTGAAAAACAAAATGCCAACACGTCTTCGTAAATTTAGTTTATCTACTGTTTCATACTTTGTACATATTCAAGTGATTGCCATTGAATATTGCGATAACTTGGAGCCAAAAAATATGGTTGGCCAATTTTACACGATAGTGTAGTCTCTCATGAATTCAAAATCACAACATTCACTGTGAACAGAGGGGTTGGGGGAGGCGGGTGGGGGGAGAGAATTTTGACCACCATGTGAGTGTTGCACAGTCTTACTCTGCCGCAATCCCTGGGTGTAGTTCTTGTTGTTGGATCATCAGCAATCATAAAACTACCCTGGGTGCTAGAGGTTTTTTTTTTCTTTATTTCGCGTCTTCGTTCGCTTTGCGTTCGGCGGTTAAACACCGGCCTCGCCAAGAAAAATAAAACCTCTGGCACCCAGGATATCAAAAAACGGAAGAGCACTGATAAAGCTTGAAAACGGTAAAAAACAAGCAAGGCTGGTTACAGGCTACGAATATATATATTTAAACCAATATTTCGGGAGGCACAGCCTTCATCATATATAACATCCTGATGAAGGAAGGCAGTACCTCCCGAAATATTGGTTTAAATATATATATTCGTAGCCGTGTAACCAGCCTTGCTTGTTTTTTACCGTTTTCTAGTTTACAATTTTATAGCTGGTTAGATCTATTACAGGATCCGGCTCTTCTATTTTGCAACAATGGTCCTTGCTAAAGTATTTTCCACTGATAAAGTTGTCTGAGCAAATCTGTGAAGAACTGCAGCAGTGGTTGTGACACGATTTTTAGTGTAGCTACCAGACAAAAGCCAGATTTATCCGACTTGTACTATAATTTATTTGTAGATTACACTACGAGAAAAATAGTTGTAACGCACCCTTTCACCGTTCATTTTTTCTTGCTGAACACTACCAGACATGGATTCCCTACCTCATTGTTCTTTGGCGTAAGTTATTGAAATCAGGAATAACCTGCTTTTAGAAATCTTAAACCTATATAATGTTTCAAGTAAACAGCAACTAATTAAGAGATAATCGTTTCTATCTCCCCCCTCCCCCCCAGGGGTACTCCCTTACATGGGCTATATAGGTATGTGCGGCCCCAAAGCTAAATGGTATGGTTTTTAGCCGTTTTGGTCTGAAATAGGGTATCGATTTTAACCATTTTGGTCTGAAATAGGGTATGATTTGTGCACTCCAGTCTTCTTCATCATTAGACGATAAGACCATCAACAAAAGCCCCTCTTTTTTGTCTTTTAATTACCGGTATGTTTAAGCCAACTGTGTACGTGAAATAGGTCTGAAATAGGGTATCGAATTTTTAGTCAGGTCTAAAATAAGGGAGGGAAAATCGCAGATTTTGGTCCGAAATATGGTAGGGGTTTTAAGAAGCGGGCCGAACACCCCCACCCAATTTTTCTGGGAGTACCCCCTCCCCCCCGGAATCGTTCCCGCTTTCATTTCAGCTAGCCAGTTCTAATCGTTTGAGCTTTTACTGGCTGAAAATCTCAAACTGAAAACAGCAACATAGAATCCTGGCTTTAATTATCCTTGGCTGAAGATGATCTGGATAGATTTGAGAAAATCGGATAAACTTTTTAAGTTCACTAAAACATCTGGAATAATGCCCGGAAACTCATTATAGTTTGCTATCCCTCGAGAAATCGGTTGATAATCTGGATAATATCTTCTCATCAGTGGCATAGGGAGCGGTTTCGCGTTTGATCAAAAGTACTTGCTCAAAGATCATTCGGCTTTTACGTCAGACCGAAGCACAACGACATAACAATGCCTTTTTATAAGTTTTTTGTCTGATTCTTAGCCAGCGGTTCAACACCGTCCACCGAGCCAATTATTTTTCGTAGTTGATGAAGATCACGGTCAAACAAAATGCTGAGAGAAGTGCAAAGAACTTAAATCTTATAAGTATTACTTGCGGTGCAAATATCAATAATCCAGTCTGATTGGATTTTGGGCGCAAGAGAAAAGGTTCAGTCCACTCCCTAACGGACCTAATAATAATAATAATAATAATAATATAATAATAATAATAATAATAATAATAATAATAATTTTTAATTTTAATAATGGAAAAACCTTTATTAGAAAATGATCAACTCTTAACAAATTAAATCTTACGCACTCTTTAGTTTTATGTACACTTTCAACAAAATAATAATAACAATAATAATAATATTTAATACTTATATTGCGCTTTTTTCTGTAAGAATAATCAAAAGCGCATTCCAGTTAGCATAGTAAAACTACTGATTAATCTTAAAAGTTAAAACCTTAAAACCTAAAATTCTAACATTATTTAAAAAACTTTAAAACTAAGCATTAAATTTAACAAAAGGCCTGAGAAAATAAAAAAGTCTTGACTAAACTCTTAAAAGTGTTAATGTCCTTAGCTTGTCTTACCGCTGAAAGAGGAAGGCTGTCCATAAGGCTGGGGCTGCAACCATGAACGCGCGATCCCGCATAGTCTTTTTCGTTTTGAACCCAGGACTTCCCAGCAATATGTCATTATCGTTTCGACGCAAATGATACAATAATGTGATACTATGGAATCCAGAAAGGCTCCTGGGTTAGTTTATAAGTCAATAATAGGTTGTGGTAAGTTGTTCCAGTTGGTTACCGTTTGGGGTAAAAAACTGTATTTATTCAAATTTGTACGAGCTGAGAGTGGTATGTAGTGTTCACAATGTGAGAGAACATCCTAAAGAGGGAAACACGAGATCTCCATGTTCAATGAAGTCTTTCTAAAAGAAAACGGAAAGGAAGGTAAAAAAAGCAAGAAGACCTTACATAACTGTAACAACTGCCGGTAAGTAGTTTCAAGCCATGCGTGTAATTACATACAGACCACCCGATCTGAGCAGAATATCAAATATTTGACACTCACTCGTAAATGTCATTCACCGGAGGATTGTCTCCGCATTTTATCACGTACGAGTGAGATTTGAAGGTTTTCGTCAGCTTCGCCGAAGCCAAGAAATGAAAAAAGACAAATTACACTGGTTCTGTTGTGTATATAGCAAAGTTGAGATTAAAAATACATTAAGCCTTCCGTGCATGATTATGTGATCGGTGGATGGCAACAATTCGGCACCCTTAATTAAGAGGCGAGACGTTTGTTTTTAGAACGCATATTTTCATCAAGAAATGACCATATGACGACAACGTGACATTAATGTGGCGTCAATTAAGCGTATGCTTCACGCGCAATACGAGAGGTTATAAGCGTGTTAAACACTTGCAGATGCTTTTGGTAGCAGGTGAAACAGGCATTGGCCATGTCCTAAACGAATGAGGGTCTGGGAATGAGTTTTAAAGTTTATGGATTAGAAAAAAATTATTTCCACTGCATGGAAGAGCATCTCAAAAATGGTGACCTAACCAACTTTGATGCTGTTCAGTTGAATTGGAGCTGAAACAAAAGCTTTTGAAAATTGTGAATTAAAATTAGAGACTTTGTATGGTTTGGAGGGACAAACTTTCCGAAATAGACATTTGTATGGGATTTTTTAAAGATCTAAATGCATGTCAACGGGTGAATTTTCGACCAAACATAGTCAAACTTACTGAAAGTACTTATTTTGAGATACTCTTCATACGAGAATCGATTTAGTTTAATGCCATTGATTTTCAATGAAGTTTGGATTCGTTCCCAGGCCCTTACTTGTTTAGAACATGACCAATTGCACATTGCATCTATTTATTATGCGATTATTATGGAAAATAGACTTGGTAAATGACAGAAGTCTTGTACAAAGGAATACTGAGGCTGGCGGAGAGGGACTGTACAATGAGGTTTAATAGCACAGGTCTGAAAAGGAAGTCAGTTTCAGTGAGGATGTCCACGTGGACTCGCAGTTTGGAAGAACAAGTTGCACGGATACAAAGCAGTCCTGAATTCGTGGGGAACGTCGCAAACTCGATAACATTATCGATTCGCACATTCAAAAATCTTTTAGTCGTTGAACTAGCTTTAGTTACTTTAGTACTTTATAACTACTTTAAGATACAATCAATCAATCTTTTTTTATTTCACTTTCACCTGTTTAACAGTGTATTGAACAATACTGGAAAGGTGTTGATCAATGTTAACTGTAATTAAGTGTGAATATGTGAATGATCATCGCAGTCATAAACTCCCAGATGAGCAGTACTTACATTTGTAAGCAGTAGTGAAAACCGAGCCTGCAAAAAAAAGAAAAAATGGGCTTGTACGGGTACAATGCTCTACCAACTGAGCTAACAAGCTAACTGGGAGCTGGTCATTTATACCCGTGAGTGACCAATACGGTATATGAGTAAGTGTGTTGATCAATGTCGGAAAGGTATATTTTAGTATATTTTAATTATTATACTTAGGGTTATATTAAATGCACGAATAGTTTTAATCACGGTTGTTAGTATATTTAGGATATTTTCAATTTTTATACTTAGCTCACGCCCCTACTGGAAACCAGCTATTGTTTTTTTTACATTGTTGAATAGGCTAGCGTGATAAAATACAGTTCTTATCTTATCTTATCTTATCTTATCTTATCTTATACTTTCACCTAAAAATTACAATTTATCTCAAGCATGTTAAGGCATGGCTTATTCTTTGATTAAGACCCCGCGAAGTTATTAACACTAGGCGTAGTCAATCGATAGAAATCGATATCGGAAATCAAACGATGTAATCAATATCGATCGCCGATTGCTATCGATTGGTATCGGAAATTGATAACTGTCGAATATCACATAGAAAAAATTATCGATTGTTATCGATTGGAAAAAATCGATAACAATCGATAATCCATGGGATTATTTGTTCAAACATATGGATATTAGCGAAGATGGCGTTGCTATCTCAGCGTAGTAAATATCGTAAAAAGCTCTATTAAGCCCCTCCTCTCTTTTAAGCCCCCCTCTCTAATAAGCCCCCCGTTTGGGAGACGGTTTTTGTAATAAGTCCCCCTCTCTAATAACCCCCACCCCCACCCCCCCTCCCCCTTTGGGACACGAGATTTTGTAATTATTTCCTCTTACGAAATACACTTTATGCGGCCCAGTTGGTTTGTTTTTAAACAAATATACAATAAAACACTCAATACTGTTTCCTGCTCGGTATTAAATAATAATGTTTTACTGCAGTTGTTTGAGATTTGTACAGAAACTATTTAACACGATAACGGCGGGTTCAAAGATTTGAAGTAAGTCTCCCTCTCCAATAAGCCCCCCGGGGGCTTAATAGAGCTTTTACGGTAAAGACGAGCATCTAGTCCAAGAGGATTGTTCATCGCGTTGCACTTGGTTTTCTGGGGTTTTAAAAGATTTTAACATGTCCATTCAATCCAGCGCTGTCGACTTCATCTTGTATTTCTTTTGTGGCAATCTCGCGGAGATAAGAATCCAACTCAATGCGATATATGCACGGACATTGTAGCCCTCTAGATCGCTGCCATCTTTGGCTGCGACTTATGAGCTGCACTGAAGCTGAAGATCGTTAAACGCACCAAATTGCTCCTGTTATTGTTTTTGTTCTTATTGTATTTTGTTGATTATTGCAAAACTATTGCATACTATGATGACTGAATGACTCGATAAAACCATACAAACAACATCGCGTCAATGTTTAACTCGTAAAATGACACTGAAAAATATTTTCCGATAACAATTGATAAAACAATCGTTATCTTGGAAATCGATTTCAATTGATATCACAACTTGTTTTCTTTATCGATTTGTATCGGTTGGTATGGAAAATCGATATCAATCTTCGACTGTTATCGATTGTTATTGATTGTTATCGATTATCAGGTCATCGATTGACTACGCCTGGCGAAAACCAAATAGAATCATAAAGAATGGTGTAAAGTGACTGGAGTCGAAAAAAAGCATAGCTTGTAGGCTAATGGGGATGTGCAGGAGTCCATGAATATTCATGTATCCGCTGGATACATCTATCATCCACTCTTAGCTTTGAACAACTTTGGGCCTGTTGTTTCATGCTGAACTGTAAAACTAATCCGAGCCTTGGTCCTTTGCGGGTACATGAACTGTGTCCAGCCTGTTAGTCGAACTCATCAAAATTGAAACTTTTCTCCATCACACTTGAAAACACTTGAAATCAGTTCAGTTACAAATATTTTTAAAGCGCGCAAGAGGACAGGATGCTATTTTAATTCAGGTTTCAAACTTTAAATTCCTTAAAACACAGTTTTCCAAAATTTTCCGTGGAATTTAATGATGTGCACACCCGTGCAATTGCACTGAAATCGGTTACTTTTTCCATTTAGGACGGATCAAAGCCTCTGGTTTATTTTAAAATCGTTGTTTATCAAGGTATAACAATGGGATAATCTATTCATAAGAGACTTTTCATAAATAAAATTACTTCATTTTTTGATGAATAGATAGCTACTTCATTAAAACCTACGAGATGGTTACTTTGCTTTGATCTTTGTTAGCCAAACCGTTGTTCTGATAGCTGTTGTTTTTTCGCGGCGACACGGTCATTTCGCGCCATAGTTGTTTGGAAAAACTTCCATACTTTAACATTTCGTCACGTTTTTATTTTCTTTAATAACTACCATTTGGAGTTAAGTTGCTGTTGAGTTGGGTTTCTTGCAAGTGTAAGAGTGTAAGTGCGCGAAACTCCGATTAATATATAGTACTGACTTCTATTCCGTCGACAAAAATCTGCCGGAATACCATCTATACTGCATACCACCCACTCTTACTTACTGCTGTCATGACTGAAATGATATTTCCGGTTCAGATAATATCCGTTTTTTCGCTGCACGTATCATGAGGCCCGAGGAGCTATTACATATTAAGGTAAATACATGTAGACATTCGACTTCGTTAATATTTTATGCTACTTTAGTTCCTTCACATTTTCTGTCACAACTGTGTCTCCTCTTTGGGTATCTAAGCACATGATAATTTCTTTCTCGTTTTCGTGTCATTCGCGGCAACAAAGCTCTGAAGTTGATGATATTAAATGGTCACTGTTATTGTTGCTTTTTCCAGGCTGTCATTAGCTTAAAAGTATGTTTTGAATCCCATTAATAAGCGATTTCTTTCGGATGTAAATGAATAGCGAACCCGGATTTGAAAGGATTCATTTCGGATTTGCTGTCGATAAACTTTTTTTTTCTACAAATGTGTCAATAAAAGTGGCACCAGTTTAATACATGTACTCAGGTTATACTTCTTTATGGTTAAAGCTATACACTACCTTTTTGCGTTTCCTGCTTTGATATCACAGCACAGTACATCAGACAGTACATTATTTATTGCAAGGTTGAGAAAATTCGGTTTCGTGTGGAACGTGCTTTGAATTCATTATTTTCACTTAAGAGTTCACCTGTTCCTCAACCAGCTGTTAATTCCCTTTGTCAGTGAAAATAAACATGTTGTGTTATCGTCAGTTCGTAAATGGAAGCCACGATGAAAATGTTAACAAGTCTCAATCGGCTAAAAAGTGAGCACTAATTGCAATAATGAGTTATACGCTCAGATAATTTGCATTAAAAATTTCGGTTATCGCTGTTATTCCTTGTACAAACAGCGTGAAAACTAAACGACAAATGCGAAGACGCGTGCTTAAAATCTACATCAAAGTTAAAACAACCACCAATCATGTATTATCTCACTTTTCGATACCTGATAAGAAGATAGACTGACAAACTAACATGGCGTTTGAAAACGAGATATTCAACATTTTTAAGTGTTTTATGTCAGTATTATTTGACTTTCCTCTTGTGCTATCTAAGCCATGCATTGAATTTCTCTCTTTCGTAGTTAAGGGTTATTTCAGTTCAAACTTCAGTACCCACTTCCATGCACAAACTGACCTGGGGTATGTTGGTAGAAACTCAAAACTGCTGTGCTCGGTTACGAGTCAGCCAAAGATTCCTGTTCAACTGGAGGAATGGAAATCAGTTGGTCTTCAGGAAAGTTATCGGAGCAGACGGATTGTCTTTGAAAGATACCCCAGTTTTTCGCTCCGGCTATATCGAACGGAAATCACCTTACCGGCAATTTGGTAAATTATTCGTTTTCTGCTACTTGTACCGTCAGAATTACAATGCCGTGTTAACTGTGGATGAAAATAATTTGCGCTCTGTCAAAGTACCCACTGAAACTTAAATCAACACACGATCAATCCCTTCTACTCAACAAAGTTTCAGTTAAGGGCAGTGCACCCGTTCGAGGCTTCACACGTCAATCTGTTTATTTATTTATTTATTTATTTATTTATTTATTTATTTTATTTTATTTTTTTGTCTGCCATGAATGATTCTGCAAGAAGTGCGGAAGATCTTCGTGTTGTAAAAATAAAGCTTTCTATTTAACATTAAAAATGTTTCTACTCCGGTAACTAGAGTGGCTTTCGTGGGAGTTGCTGTCGACGTCATGCCGTTTCGTAATCATTTGATCACAATGCAAGTCAATCCACAGGAACAACACCTCAGCAGCCTCGACGGGGCAGGAATATTAAAAACGACTACAACAATAACACGACCAACAACAGCAACAGCAACAACAACAACAACAACAAACAACAGCAACTACAATCGAAGACAATGGTGAAAACAAAGGAGTCACAAGCATGAATAGCGCGAGTAAGATTTAAGCGCAGCTGGATTTTTCCCAGGTTAAATATCCCACTGTACGATTTGGATTTGTCTATAATGTCGCTTTATTTTTTAAACCCACTGAAAAAGTCAATTGACCATGTCTACTGCCAGTTGGCGATCCTTTAAAAATGTGTTATGCTGTTCAATGGGACCAGTGGTTCAAAGAACGATTAAGGTAACCCAGCGAGAGTCCTCAAAAGATTTTTTCTCTTTAGTTTCTACTTAGAAGGTTCACCCTGAGCTTAAAATTATCTGTTGAAAATATTATGTACCAGCGAAATGAAAACCTCTGTTAACTTCTAATCATGGATTAGAATTAATCGGCTTTAGAATGCCCGACCCCCTAGTTGACCCTGGTTTGTTAACAATTCATAGAACTTGCCCCGGGCTAAAAATGATCAAGCATTTCGTCCACTGAACATCGTGTTTGCTAAACACAACGTTCGGTGGCCGCTAAATAAACAGACTATGTTTGACCAAATACTAGACAAAGTGAGTCCACAGAACGACTTTTTCTTGCCTTATGGTTTGTAAGCGGTCAAACGTGCCAGTTCTACCAACGATTTTGGATGAAAATACCTTATTGTTTCGCCGGGGCTTCACCCTGTCAAGCTCTCAGCCCCCTGTATAAACGGAATAAAGTTTAAATATGTCAGGGGCACCCAACGACAAGTTTCGGTAGATATCTGTTCGGTGGAGGGTAGTTCGCCTAAGGATTTCGGCGTCGATTAAAGAGTGCACTCGGTTTTTCGTAAGTAAAACGTGGTCTAAAAGATTCGTAATGTGGAAATCATAACCCCTGAGGTTTTCGGAAAGCTTGTTATTGCTATTCTGGCAGTAAAAAACGTCAGCTAGCATTTTCGGAAAGAAAAAAAGGTTCCCTAGAAAGTTAACTTCAACTAGTATTTTCTCAAAGAAAGATTTTGTTCCCTAAAACTTTCGGGCAATTAACATTTCAGCTAGGGAATCCGAACAGATCAAAGTTTTCTAGCTAACCAAAACATCACTTTAAACAGACTTCAAACACCATAATGTACTTAAAATACCTTTACACAGCTTTTAGCTGCTTTGGCTCGTTGGGTGCCCCTGATAAGTGACTGATCATCGCGGTTATGAACACTACATAAGCAGTAGTGAAAATAAAGCCTGAAAAAAATCAGGCTCGTACAGGATTCGAGCCCTCGACCTCTGCGATACCGGTGCAGCGCTCTACCGACTGAGCTAACAAGCCATCTGGGAGCTGGCCGTTTTGTTGGTTCGTTATATATATAATTTTCATATATTCATTCTCATTATGGAATAAAGTTTATTAATTTTTACAGCACCAATGACAAAGCTGTACGTTTGTTACCGTCAAGATTTAATCATTGCTGGTTACTTTATTCCTGTTTTCTTAGCTTTTAATTTATGCCAATAAAACTTTTTCATCCAGCTTTTGTTACAACTGAGTTGTTCGCTCTCTCAGACTTTATCCCCACAATTTTGAATATTCGGTTATCGGAATTAGGGGAGCAGTTACTTAATATCTCAACTTGTTTTAATAGCAAGCTTTTCCTGTACCGGATGTTTTTCATTAGCTAAATGCCGCCAACGCAGCGCACTTCAGTTATCGTGAACTTCCCTTTCAGTTTATGAGGCATTCCAAGGGGTGGTCTGGTGTCGCTTTCTCGTTCGTTTACCGGCTACTGTCTGTCTGTCCCCTTTTTTCTTTAGGGACAAATGTCACAGTCGCAAAGAAAACAAAGAGGAATGGAAAGTGAATTGTCGCTGTCGCAAACTGTCGCGCGTTTTCTGTCAATTTCCATCGGTTGTCGGTGTTTTGGGAGAAGATTGTCGCCTGTGTTCGGAGCCATGTCGCTTGACGCCTCTACCTCTTGGAAGGCCTCGTTTATACTTCGTTAATTCAGGCCTCCTGTAAGGGAACGTCCCGCTGGGAGCTTTTCAGTGTTGTAGACACACTGACCCAATAATAAAGAAGCTTTATCACATTGCACACCTAGAAACACGCTTTTAATATGGATTTATGCGACGGGAAGTTTAGTTGCGTGTCACAGCCGCTCTGCCTCCCTAACCGTAAGCTTTCAAAGAAAAGAGTGAAAGCCAGCCCTCTGTATTTCGTCTGGTCTTGCAAATTAACTGAGCAATCTCTAATTGTCGCATGTCGCTTTTCTTCCCACGTTTCTTCAACCAGATCAATAAGGAACTGTCTCGGCGGTATTGACTTCAGTATACCATTTAAAACCAGCGCTATAATACGTGCATGCACGAGGTACTTGACTCGTAATAGAGTTTATGCGACTGAATAAAAATATGATTTTCATCCTGAGATTTCTTTTTTGCATATGGCTAATTTTTGGCCTCCCGTTTGGCCTCCCGCTGGTCTTATCATTGTCATGTACTTAGTTTTTAATTTTGCAATGTAAAATTGACCCTGAAAAGCTCCGTGGGGACGAGCCAATAAAGTATGTATGTATGTGCAGGTGTTTGTGATTTTGTTTAGCGATCTCCTACCCTGGCTGTGAAGTTAACCAATGGTACTCTTCCAGTATAGAAGGCCCTGAGGCGTTGTTTCTATTACAGCCTCAAGAATATTATGCACGTTGAATTCAGCTAAAAGCTGAGAAGGAATATGATTTCGAGGGAACCTTGCTAACTGACTAACCCAGGATTAGAGGCAAAGGTTTGGTTTCATAAATCAAATTTTACGCCTAACGTAAAGTTATTTTCTAGTCAAAACTTATGGGGGAAACTCTTTCAGTTGTAAATGTTTTTTATTGAACTGTAACTAAACTTGACTCGAAGTTCACTCTAACCCGACATTAGCAAAATCGTGCTGGGCCCAGATCTGAGCAGTTTTGTTTTTCATTCTACTCCGGGGACACAATTACTGGCTCCGGCGTCAGGCAAGGATTTAAGAAGCTTGATCTCCCTTCCTCCATCCTAAAAACAACAAAATATACTGAAGCGTGAAATATATACCTGTACTACGTTTTACTTCAAACAATCAGTGAATTAATTGAATTGTAGTTTTCCCTTCGAATTGTCTTCATTGCGAACTGTAATCTTCCTCTCGTTAGCAATTTTCGGTTTTGATGTAGTAAACGGCTAATGATTTAAAGAATATTGCGAAGTCTTTGGTGTTCAACTGTCTTTTTATACAAGTTACACAAAAGTAACGAAAAAATAAATAAATGAATAAGTAAATAAATAAATAAATAAAAAGACACCGAATTAAGCAAATAAAAGCAAACCCTATCCTTGTTGAACGCTCTGTAGTGCAGCTGGGCGAGTTCGCTCCAAAATTTATATTTTCTTTCGCCTTCTTTTTTGCCCGTGGGTTGCATGGTACTCCCACTTCAATATATTATCCTTGTTACCTTCCTGTCTTGTGCCAGCCCGATTAAGTAGCATCTCAGCTGATGAAGACCCAAGTGCTTTAGATGCCACTGAGTTGGGTACAGCCAACATATAGATACCTACGTCATTGCTATTATCCAAGCGTAGATATAGCAACGCAACTGTCCTACTCAAAAAGGAACTCAAATAGAGCCTCATTGTCTCTGTTCGCAATCCATCATATTAAACGTTAGTACAGGAAATGAACGAAACTCCTCCTCAGTAAACATAAACCGGTGTTTCATGCAGACGAACTCGCTGTATCATAGATAAGTGGATTTTACTCTTCAGCCTTTGTTCCGTTTGCGTGAACATGAAGCGAGCTTCACGCTCTCAAGACAATTTTATACTTTGAGGACAGAAAAGTAGAAATATTAGTCGATGTTATTAGAAAGTGTCCTCTCATATCAGTGTCCGAATCTCACAGGAAAGCAAAGTCGTTTTGAGAAATATTGGAAGTCTCAAGTATCTTCACTGGCTTGTTGTTTATGAGGGAAATTATGGAAATAAAGAAATAATTTTAAGAAATTATGATAAAAAGTATCAAAAATAGGTGTCAGTCATAGAGAAAAGCAGATTAGATAGTGATTTTAATAGCATTCAGATCACTGATGGAAATAGAAAAAGCCAGCGAAATTAAGCATCGCGGCTATGAGTTGCCCACGCTCAGTTTGGTTCGGCAGCGGAAGGAACCTCCAAGGAATATAATCTTGAAAAACTTCAGTGGAACAGGGTTCTTTGAAACCGCTCCAGGCATTCAAGTTTTAATGAGTCTGTAGCCGCGATTTTCTGCCGACATGCATGCATTACTCGCAGAGAGCGATAAAGTTATATTTATTTATGGCCTCTGGTGAGAGCGTCCGTTTCTGTTTCTATTTCTTGACTTAATCCACTTCTTGATTTTGTAAGGGGACGCATCGATTGACTGTAAAAATAATAAGTTTGATCTGAATTGCCATTTTTACCGATAGACTTTATATAAGCATATTTTTCAGCAAAAGGCAATTTTATAATGTTTCAACTTTAACTCGCTTTGCAAAATGGCTAGGATAGAATTAACCTACGCAAAACGTAAAGACAGGCATACGCTATTTTCAGCGTTTCTGATTTTTTAAACCGAAAATTTAGAAAATGTTTCAGATACAATCCTTTAACGGAGGTTGCCGTTACCAATTGGATTCCCACATAGCCACCGTACTTTTTCCCTCGTTACGTTTGCCTCTCTCTATATATAATATACAGTTTAATTGGGGGCGAAAAATTTTCACTTCGTTAAATATGATTGTAGTCTTTGGTACTGTTTCCCTCATATTTGCGGCGTACACAGAAATCCCCGCATGTATCATGAACTCTTAACGGATTTAATACATTTTCTTCTTGGCAACTTACCAACTTTTCTATATTTAGTTCGTTTGGCGAGTAAAGCATTTGGAATAAACACAATAAGTATCCAGCGGTTTATTCTTCATGCCTTGCTGTTTCTGTCACTGATATTAATCAGATTTGGCGGCCACTAAAGCCACTAAATTTGACCGGCCGTATTATTGTAAAACGGTTGTAAGTTCATTTTAGGCACCTGACTAACAAGCGAGCCAGTGGCTAGTTTTTTCAACGTCATACGATGAAGACGATTTCAAGGTGATCTTTGTCCTGTTTTATAGGTTGAAGATCCTATTTTGTTCTACACATAAGCAGTGCTCAGTACTGGAGTACTCAATAAAGAGCGTAGGCAGGATTTTCTTCAGCCTCTTCAGACGTGGGTTACGAGCACGCACGTCCATTCAGAAAGAGATCATATAGAAGCACGTCCAGTAAATAACAGCTAATAATAATAATAATAATCTTTATGGTGATAACTATTGCTACTCTGCAAATATTGAAAAATTTGCAGAGAGTTGCGTTTGATAATTCAGAATTTCTTTATGAGCTAAGGATATGGACCGATTCAGGGAGGATCTTCCTCAGTTCGAGTTTCGGTAACTCTTCCGTAGTAAGTTCGTTGGTCCTTTGTGTATTACTGGCTTTCTTAAACGACATAATTCCTCTCGGGCTTGCAGAAAGAATGATCCATCCGTAATCCCTTGGCTTCTATTTGCTGGGCATGTCAGCCAAGCTCAATCGAGACTTGGAATCTCCGAGCTGTGTCAGTGATCTTCGCACTTTTTCTATCCGTTGAAGTCAATCCTCCAACTGTTTTAGATTGATTGCAAGCACTGGTATTAAAAAAAACTGGTGTGTCTAATGATTGCAGCCCTCAAGAAATTGAAATCTGGCGCGCATTTCTCGAAACCCCAGAAACTTTTCGGGTCTATTTCGGATGCCACAATTTCCTTCATATCTTAAAAACAAAGGCGTTTCCGGGCAAATTTTGCCAGCTTTTTAGAATAGATGAATCTTAGTTTTTGAAATGGCTTTTCGGGCCCGAAATGTTTACGGGGCTTCCGAGAAACGGCTTCCTGGAACCTAAATTTCAGATATAGTTACTGAATTTTCCTGCTCCATCAGTACTACCAAAACCATGAAATCTTCACCCAGGTCTAAATCCTTTCGATTAATTATGATTAAGTGTGTATGTTATTTCAGATCTTCAAAACAGTCTGAACTTAAATACATAAGGTAGGTAACAATAACACCATATTATAATTTGAAAGATCAGTTTTGGCCCGAATAAAGCAAGGTGTTATAAATTTGGGAAAGGAATATTTTCATTTCACTGTAACTATTGCAGTTCAGTGTAAAAATAGCTTTGTTAATATTGTTCCTCAGTTTACTTAGGTCCCGCGGGGGGGGGGGGGGGGGAGGATAATCCCTTATATGGGCTATATAGGTATTTTTTAGACGTTTTGGTCTGAAATAGGGTATCGATTTTGACCATTTTGGTCTGAAATAGGGTATGGTTTGTGCACTCTAGTCTTGAAATTGATATGTTTTTTAGGCTACTTCTCCATCATTAGGCGATAAGAGCGTCAATAAAAGCCCTTCTTTTTTGTCTTTTAATTGTGTTTACGCCAAACGTGCACGTGAAATAGGTCTGAAATAGGGTGTCGAATTTTTGGTCTGGTCTGAAATAGGGTAGGGAAAATCGCAGATTTTGGTCTGAATAGGGTCATAGGGTTTCAGGAAGCGGGCCAAACACCCCACCCAATTTTTCTGGGAGTACCCCCAGGGACTTAGGTTTTACTTAGTAGAAATAATAAAGGCATTTTAACTGAACTGAATAGACAGGCTGGCAGTCGGCTGAGTCGGATAGACGGACTGAACTCGACAAACGAATCGGGCAGACAGTTTTAGTGTTTGGAAACGATCGAGAAATGCGTTAATCTGAGCGTCAGATAAGACCAGTGTAGTCGAATTTTTAAACGTTTGATATCTTTCAGCCCTGATCTTCAAAGTGTCAAATAGTTGAGAATTATTGCTCAATGGGGCTTATTTTGGTCTTTCAAGGAGCTTAAAATAGCGCGGTGTAAGACTTTCATTCATTGTGATAGATATCTGCATTTAAGGCCTTTGGGAAGTCATTTCCTTCCTCTACTATACATTTTTCTTTTAAAAATAGACACAACACGACCTCTCTTGGACCACATTTACAGCGTTTTAAGCCAAATAGGTGGCTTGAATTGATAAGTATCCAACCGGTAAATATAAAAGACAGCAAATGGTTGATTATCTGTTCCGACAGTCGATATTAACTACCACTGTTGAATTGTTACGTTATGTAAAGCTTCATTTCCTTCAATGACTCGAACGTGAAGTGTCACCTTCTTGAGCCGGCTTCAGGTAAATGGGAACAAGTCAAATTCGTCAGTTTTCTAGGAAGGATAAGAATGTCGTAAAAAAGACCCAGTTGGGATTCCTAATAGGAAGAATGTGCGATGTTCAGTTCCGTTTCACGAATGAAGACGGCATAAAAGGAAATTATCTTTCTTTTCCGTGCGGTCATCACAGACTGATTTTAGAAAACTGAGATCGAAAAAAAGCCATGAATAGATTCTAAGCTGAAACTTCAACCAAGATATCTCGCACTATTCTTAAGTTGTGGGATGTTTATTTTCCCAGAAAAATAGGAAATAAGTGCAGTCGAAACAAAAAGTTTAGTTGGCCGAATTGATACGTGTCGAATTTGCATCGCTACGGCCACATGATAAACCGATAGAAGTGTGCTCGACGAAATTTGCTGTGTACTGCTAATATGAACACTTGCAGCGTTGCAGTTTTTATTCTATTTTAGTGTCATATCTCAGCTGCTTAAACTGCACTGTCAGCGCCAAAAATGCTATAATAGAGACATGATGTACAGTATTTTCTGAAGAGGTGTCAGAATAAGTCTCATCTTGTTTGTGCGTGCTGCAGTGACGTCAGCGATCCACATTGGAACAGCGTTGGCGAAGGTTCCAAGAAAGTGCTCAGAACGACTTTTCTACATTTATTTACACGGACTAATTGAACGCCTTTGAACGGAGTGCAAAAGGCCAATTAGAAAGAAAATTATACCAAGGAAGTCATAAGAGGGAAGACAGCAGCCGATTCCATAGGCCCCCGCCACATGACGTAATCTCTTGTTGTTTTGGTTAATATTACGGGATGGTCAATGAATGAAATTTCGAATTCCCTCGGGCCAAGTAAATATTGAATTTCCAGCCGAACTAGACGATGAACGTGTATGGAGAAATGGCAGACACAGGCGGGCTCGAAAATAACGACAATCCACCGCCGGTTGACGGTATTTTCGCCGCCGAATGTATCTTAAAGAAGCGAACGCGAAAAGTAAGAATTTTGGGCTCTCGAGCTCGTTATCGCTTTGGCAATGTTTTGCCCGTGAAGTGCTTCTTAAATGTGAATTTCTGTCTGTATTTTTGACAGGGAAAGACCGAGTATCTGGTGAAGTGGAAAGGCTGGTCACCGAAGTAAGTATGATTTTGTGTCGAAAAGAAATTTATTTTACCGCTTTAGATTGATTCGAATTTGTTATCGAATTTTACAGACATAACACCTGGGAACCGGTCGATAATATACTTGACGCTCGACTGCTTTTGGCCTACGAAAACAGGTAAATTCAAAGTGTTAAAATGCGTTTGTCGTTATTCGGAGTTTTGTCCATTTGATTATGCTGTTTTAAATTTCGCATGCGATTGTCGTGTTCAATTGTCAATGTGTGTCGTTTGAAATTTCAGCCGTAGACGGAGAGGAAAGCGCTCAAGATGGCAAAGAGGAATTGCAACTTCTGCTAAAAAGCCCAGAATTGAAACGGTTTGTGTTTTGAATGTTTCTAATGAAGAGATATTGCAAATTAAATAGCACGAGCATTCACCGGAGGCAGCGTCATGAGGGTCAACAGTTTTCAAAATTGACATCACGACCAAGTTTAGAAAAATTTGCCTTGTCGTAGCTCACAGTAAAGTCCTATTTATATTTGCGTTATTTGTTTATAATAATTTCAGAGTCCCCATTTTGCGTCAAGCGAGTCGAATGTATTCAGCTGGGATGGCGTTGAGGACGATGACGGTCGAAACTCCAACGAAAGTGAAAGCAGTGATTCCAGTTTTGGAGGCGACGATGCTACCACAAACGAAATTGCGATCAATGGCAATGATACAGCTCCAAGTTTGAAAGCTCAGCGCCATGTTATCGCTCCCGAGCGGTTCAATTTCCCAGGTCTCGATGCCGGGTTTGCTGCGGGAAGACCTTTGACAAACCACAAACTGACACCACTTAGAACCGTTGATGCGGGAAACTCCTCTGAAAATCAGACCGGACCTTCAAGCTTCGATCTGCCGAAGATGCTGGTATCTAGCGAAAGCAGAGAGGATTTCCCCGTCAGGGTCCATAGTCCTCAAGAGACGAAACTAAAGATCAGTTCGGAAGGATTAAACGGTCATGAATTTGCTGTACCCGAAAGAAGCACAAGCACATCCGGAAAACCTCTTCATGTCCACGCGGAAACCGTCAAAGCGGCCGATAAAGTTTACCTTGAGTCTGGAGAACATGAAATCAAACGGCCTGTCTCGCAAACACGCCGTGAAGGCTTAAACGCATCCCAAACTAGCACAAACGGTGAGGTTAAACAAAAAACAATTAACAACGGAGAGAAATTCGTCAAAGCCTGCCCGATCATGGATTTGATGAGCAAAAGCGCCCACGAAAACGCGCTGGCGTCAGGAAAAAGTTGCTTTCGCGATGACGGTAGCGAGAATCGTGTTTTTTCCACCGTCAGTGACTACGATGCAGCTTGGAAAAGCATCCCATTGCAAAGTATTGCGCGGAAAAACGGAGAGACGTTAGTTTCCGAGATGACGGTGTCGTCCTCGTGCGCTTGTCCGAGACCTGACGATCGTCACTTGTCTCATGCCGAAAGCTGCAAATGTTGGCGAAAGCCATTGATAGATCAGATCTTCATAACGGATGTAACAACTAACTTTGTTACTGTCACCGTCAAAGAGTGTCTGACCGATAAAGGCTTCTTTCGCCAACGGTAGAATGAGAAAATCAGGTCTTTCCACCTGAGAAAGGTCTTCACCCGTTCGGGTAATGCATCATTGAAAAACAAAGACTGAGGAGCTAGTCGATAGACAGGATTCAGAGTCCACAGTATCGTATGCAGTAACCTTACGGGCTGAGCGATGATCAGCTTGAATTCGAGCGCTTTCGTGCAAGAGGACAGTTTTCGCGTATTCCTTGACGAACCCTCTTCAGCAGAGTGGGAGAATGACAAAAATTGCCAGATCTGTACCAGGTCAATTGACATTGCGTGAAAACTCTGAAATTGTCTTGCCTCGTCCAAGATTTCAAGTCTGACATCGTTCGGCGTTGTGTTGGTCTTGTTTAAAGTGTTAGCTTAGATTAGATCTTGCTTTACTAAAACAAGGATCTATACAGTGTTAAATCAAAGACAAAGGGTCGCCTTTCCATAAACATATGCCTTCGTGTGCGGCTTGAACATCGCATCGTGAGCAAGTTGGTTAAAGTCCGGTCAAACGAAGTTTTATTTCGCACTGACTACGGCACCATCGATCGAGTGTTTAAGTTGCAGATAGATTTGTCTTCGGGATTAAGCGCTATTAAAAGTGTTTCCCGATGTTGATAACGAAAGATAATAACAGGGGATTCGAACTGTGACGGTACACAAGTGTTCTTACTGATATTGTGCTTAAAGAAAATTCGGTAGGACCAGAAAACACCGTGTAAAGGACGGACCCTCGTAAACGAAAACAACATGTCGCATTTGTCGGATGCAAGTTTGTTGTTCAACCGAAGTGACGTTAGTCAAGTTTAGCGAGGCCGGCGTATACGGTCAAGAAAAATCCACGATTAAAAATTGCGTTAAGATGGCATTATAATATTGACCAGTTTCCAGCATTGTCTTCAAAACAGCTAGCTAAGAGCGAAGAAATTTAAACGTCAGTCATGATGTTATGCCCAAATGTAAATTGAGGACTGTTTAGCTATTTCCAGAATGTCCTTAATCCTCCGTTTTCATGTAGTCCTCTGATAAGCCATCTACTATTATTCGCTACATGTTTTGTTGTTGAAATTTCAGTCGGCGAGTAAATTAAAATAAACTGCCTGCTAGTGTGGGCTCCATTTGTAGGCCCGAAGCGGCCATTGAGTTGAAATTATTACTGATGTACAGAGAGGGATAGCAATAACATTGTAAATTTTACAATAAATATAATATAGTTTACATATACTTGTGGCATCGTGTCTTTTGTACGTAAAATTTCTACAGAGTTTGCTTGGTGGTATATCGCCGAATTGCAGCCAGTTTGTTCAGTCGAATCGACGAAACGGCGACCGAAACCTGTTAAATGTTCTAGCCTGCAGAAGTTGAGCTTGCCGCAAGCAACCCGTTTGGTTCTTGTTAACGAGACCTTTGACCGGTGAGTCAGATATTAACCGAGAAGGAGAGTACAGGATTTTCAGTTGTATTCCTTTATTTTCATTCACGTAAATTCAATATTTCCTGTTTTCAGAATTATCCAGAAGCGACGATAGTTGTGTGTACTCCCGGAAGATAATTCACCTGAGTGAAAATATCATTGATGGCGAGCCGAGAATCCTTATTAAAGATAAGGGTTGAAACGTGATTTTGCTTTGCTTTTTCAGTTTTAAAATTATTTATATCACGACAACCGTCCTGCTGGCTCGGAACAGTTAATTAGAAATATGCCTCCGATATATATTTTTTTTATTTTTTCGTCTTCAGTTCACTCGGACAACTCGAGTAACAAACAAGAATGTATTGATGTGCGGTGTGTGTTCATAAATTACTTCAAAAATAAATCGAAGTTGCGTTTATTGCTAATATTGTTGTTAAGGAACTGAATCCGTGAGCAGAATTTTAAGTGATAATAATTTTAAGCTAAGCTTTAATTGTAAATCCTGCAAGAATAATTGAGTGTAACTGAAAGCATTATTACAAAACTGGCGATCTGAAGAAAACGCGAGAAAAGTTATAAAATGCGACGACGTCGACATTTAAACGTGCTAGTTCGTAATATTCATGTGTAAACATGCTACCTTTATATTTTTGGCCAAAATGAGTTAAATATTTAGGTAAGACCCTGTTAAAAGCCATCATATTGAAACGTCAAAACAGGAACGTATGTAAGAGATAAAAAATCAGATAACAGATAAAAGAATCCAGAGCATAAACGGTTTGTACTTCAAGGAGACTGACCACGGAAAAAAATTGTGACTCGTGGAATTGTTATGGCGTGCGTTTCTAAAATGAAAAACAGAATTGTGCATCGCTTGTTTACGTTACAAATATCGATTTTATTTTCACGATTATAATCGGATAACTTAACTTTTATATATACTGTAGCTGAATATATCTAATTGTTAAACTGACATTCAGTCTTTAAACCACTTAAACTGCATCAGGAAAGCAGAATTGTGTGTTTCATAAGGGGCATGCCATGTCTTGACAGGTTTTGACGAAGCGACCCAGGTATTATTTGTTCACCGCAAAGACGGAGCTCGACGCAAGCATAACCACAAGCGTAAGCATAAGCCGACCAACGTTGCTGGCACAGTTTTCCTAGCCAGACTGCGCTTTCTTCTGTCGGATGATGGTAATGGTAAAGGATTTATATACCGCACATATCACATATAGTTCCACGGCGGTTAAAATGCTTCTCTAGGGTGAGATCGGACGTCAGCCTGTAAAAGCGCCTCTGGCAGCCGCTATCAGTCCATATTTGATCTCACTCACCCACCCAACCAACACATGAATGTCAAAGACGGATGAAAGATAGAGATAGACCACCACACCGGGAACTACGTCCCCTCCTCTTTTCGAACAGTGTGTGGGTTCTTTAACGTCCCACAGATTATTAGGTACAATTGTTGTGAGACGGGACCTACGGCGGTTTATCGTCCTTATCCGAGAAGACTAGAAAGTCTAACGTTTGCAGATGTAATTACAAAGATCTACAAAGGTTCTCCTCAATTATTTAAAGACCCTGAGTATGGGTCCCGCCTGGGTGTGAACCCGCGACCTCTCGCACGGTACGTAGTCCGGTGCTCTACCAACTGAGCTAACCGGTCGGTTAGAAAAGAGAACAGACGTAGAAAAGAGAACAGACGAACGATGGTTTGTTCCTCTTACGTCCCCGTTTTATGTCCAGGGGGCCTTTTGCCGATTTCTGTAGCCATCGCACTAAACCTCCATCCCTACCAAAAAACAGACACTAGTAACACATCCAAAAGAGTAAAAGCGCTCATCCGAAAGATGCAACTCTTTCAATAAACTAAACGTAAGAGGCACTGTTAGGGAGGTCTGAATAATCCGGCCCATAATCCTGGGTAAATTTCGGAAATAATGCGATGATAATGCCTGATAATAATCGTTAATTTTAAAATGCAACAGAAATAATCCGTAATCTTTAAGTTTTAGTGGCCAATAATCCGTATCCCTTCTCTAAAACCCTAATAATTCATAATCATAAAAACCTAACAGGGTCTCACAGAAAACACACTGTCACTACGTTTGAGGTTGTGATAACATGGACTAGCGGGTTAGCGTATTCAAGTACGAGCCAGCCTGACAGAACTGCCTATAAATTGTCAGTTGCTAAGATCAAGATCTGAAAAGAATTAACTAATAGTTCTACGCGAACTGACGTTACAGGAGGTGGATGTCCTGTTATTTAGAAATTTTTGCAAAGACTGTCTGGGAGTTTTTCATTGTGGATGCTACCGAGATTTAAAGAATGGATTAATGATAGTACCGACGGCTCTATTTGCCTTTAAAGGGGCACTGTCACGAAATTTTGGTCTGAATCCAAACATGTGTTTACAAAGTGGAACACAAAAACATTTGCAGTTTTCCTACGAATTGCCAAGAGAAAGGAAGTACTTAATATGTGCATTGAAACTATTTGTGGTTGTCTGTGGCCGCGGATGACTGGGAGGAAATGGGTTGCAACTTGAAAAAAGTTAGGTTAACTTTTTTCAAGTTTCGTTATTGTGTCCAAGAAAAATCGCCATAAAATAATATTACTTCCTTTTCCGTCCAAGAAATAATTAGAAATCTACCTCCTGGTGTTAGACGGACCGATTGCATAATAGAAAAGGTACTTCCTCACTATCTGAACAACGCATGACAAGAATTGCCGCGACAGTGCCGGGGACAGTGCCCCTTTAAGAGGCTATAATTTTAAATTTCATCTACTAGTTCAGAAATTAAACGCCAGAACGCCTGATGTTTGGATATAAACATGGAAACATGTGCCCTGTTTTAGTGGCAGTTTTGCTTGAAAGTTCCATAAAAGGTGTTTAATGTGATGGCTGCGAATGCCTCCGTTTGTCGCAGCCATGTATAACTGGTATGCGAAGGGATCGGATGTGACTAAGTTTGATAAAACAACGCCTACGGACGTACGACAATGGGTTGATCAATACGCCTTTGATCTACGAAATCTCCACAAATATCTTACAAAAGCTAAACTAGCCTCAGAGACAAGTTTTCCGGAAGTACAATCGCCCCTCTCTCAGCGATCTCTCACGAAAGCGACCACCTCCCATAACGCCCTCTTTGAAAACTCCCGACCGGTTCGAATTTCCATTCAAGGGCTGAGTGCATTCAGAATCCTCTAAAAGTTTGTCACTCACGTATAAGCTATCGTGATTAATATTGCAGTTTAAGATTAGAAAATTCCCTTTCTTTCTCAGTTAAGCCTGGTGAACAACCTTTGGTCAAAGAGAAAACAAAAATGATCCTTATTTAGTCAAACATCTCTCCAAAAGAAACCCTATTTAAGGCCCAAACACAAAAAATTGCGGAATGAACCGCTGTGAAACAAAAGCTGGAAAACTGTCAATGCACAAGGCTCGAGTTTCTGAGGCCCGGCCGGGGCATACTCACCCGGGATATTTTGAAACATTTGGCCGGTCTCTGAAATCGCATTTCCAGGCTTCCGAGAGTAGTTTCCAGCAATTTTTAACTGGCTAAAACAATTGTTCAGATATGTTACTTCAACGTTGTACTCTTCTTATTGAACAGGTTTATTATACAAATTGGAATACAGCTTGTCAGTGTCGTGTGATAAATTAACCACATACCTATTACATAGACCTACGGACTATAACATTTCATGTTGTCCAACAAACTCGTTGGTTGCAGTCACCATGTCAATCTTGTCAGTCCTTTCCCTGTGGACATGAAGCCGGCATCACTGAGATGGTTGTTGCACTTCACTCTCGCAGAAGATGACCGTTCTCTCGAGATATTCGTTGCCGGCAGTACCAGCAGTAACTTGCCCAGGGTGCAAATCTCGGACAGAACTGAAAAATTTGGGGGAATCATCAATTGACTGAAAAAAGGATATCAGGTCATCAACGCTGAATCTTGACGAGTCATAACGCATTGAGGTAGCGACTTGCCTACTTGAGAAAAATGGTCGATGAGTTTGCTCTTCTCCGATCTCGAATCTTCTCGGTACTTCTCGGTACTTTTCTCTTTCTTGGAGGCTCGGGGTCTCGATGAACGTATTTCTTTCTCTATTATTGCGTTCACAACTGCGAGGATCATTCTTCATTTGATTTCATTTTCGCAGTTCGTGTATGATTTATTTCCTCGGCATATATCATGCACTCATTTCTTTCACGGGAACATATGATCCCACAAATTGACCTGCTCCCAATGTGAGTGGCTTAGTAGAAGTAGCAGGTAGCAGTAGCAGTAGTTATTGTAGCGGTGGTGGTGATGGTGGTGGTAGTAAAGTATTGCATTGCATTGTATTGTATTTTATTTTATCTCTCACTTAGTACACGAGCTGTGATTGGTCAATTTTGCGGGCCGTATTCTACAGTTCGGCCCGTTTGACTTCAACTAGTTTTCTCATTTCCTGCGCGCCGGATTAACCTCAGGGATAGTAATAAATATCGATATCTTTACTCACCTCGTTTTCTCGGTCCGTACTGTACGTTACGGATCCTCGTTTTTTCCCATCTAGTTATAGCACGCGGGCCATAAATCAACGGGAAAAAACTCGGTCCGTAACTTACAGTACGGACCTCGACCTCAGGTTAGTAAGAGGTATGTGTTGTAGTTGCAGCAGCAACGACATCAGTAGCAGTAGCAGTAGCAGTAATAGTAGTAGCTGTACCTGTGCGCCGGAGCAACAACCAACAGCAGTAGCCGGAATAGTAATAATAGAAGCAATGGTAGTAGATATGTAGTAGCAACAGCAGTACAAGTGTAATAATAATAAACGACGGATTGCAATATTTCTACATGTCTCTCTGTTACGATAAAAGATGAGGGGCAAGTGGGGGTCTTGTCACGAAGTCACGATAGTAAATTTTCGATTTCACGAATCACGACTCAAGTTTTAAATTCACTAAGGTCACGGAAAAAATCTGATCACAATGCAGTGAAATTCAGCTACGAACTCAACTTTAGACATTCACGATTTATTTCTTATCTATTCACGATTCACAGCCAAGGACTTTTGCATTTCACGCCTCACGGAATACACTTCAATCACGATTCACGGAACAGTTTTTTATCAAATCACGATTCACAGAGCACAAAAAAAAACCGGATCACGGCGTCATGAAAATACCCTTGCCACCCCCCCCCCCCTCCCCTCATAAAAGTAGTAAATAATGTGTCCAGATAAAAAAAAAAAGGGTCAAGAAATTAGAGAACGGGTGGTTGCTTGCAGTTTACAAGGCGTATGAAACAAGTACGTAACGAGCTGATAAAAGACAAAGAAAAATTTGATTTGGTTTTAATTATAATAACAGCTTACATTGCAATAGGTTGACAATTGCTCATACAAATAATGTCAGCCCGCGTGTCTTCGATAAAATTAAAATGAAAGATCTTTAACGGATCTCCTGAAAAGAACAACTAAAAGACGAATTGCCATGTTTTTCGCCTTAGTGGAAATAATACCTTTTCATTCTTATAGAATATTTCACAAAGTCGATTAATTTCATTCTTAACAACGCCAAGCCTTTCTTTTCATCAATTAAGTGCGTATAAGAAGCTGATCTTCAGCGTTGCCATTTCACTGAAGAAGTTTCATCGAAAAAAACATCAAACGAGCGAAGGTGGTTAACTAAGGTGAGTAAATCGATTCTTCAGCGCCTTTATCATATCTTGACGAAACGTGTCGAGTATCGATGGAGTACGATGTCAAGAAAAAAGAATTTAGCAAGGTTTTGGCAAATATTCAGCTGGACAACAGAAATTAACAATTCCTTTAATTGCATTGATTGAACCGAAAAGATGCAGGGCTGATTGGCTAACAGCAACCAGGGTATATTCAAGACCCTGAAGCTGTCTGATATTAGTAGAGCAGTGTTTTTGTACTTTAGAAAACTGTTTTGTCGTGTACCCTGGTTTTCCGAGTCGCCATTCACGATTGCCTGAATCGTAACTGATCAAGACCCGATCGATCTTTTCAAGAGTGAAACGATCGATTGGTTGTATTTTATCAAACGTGAAGTCCGCTTATTTAAGATCGACTGAATAGTAATTAGCTTTCACTTTGTGATTCTTACGGCCGTGCCAAGATTTTTTCGATTTATAATTTACTTCACAACTGAATTAAATATTCGAGTCATACTATCTACTTTAATCAAAAGTGTGTAGGAACGATCGGGCCCGACGGATTGCAATATTATAAATGTCTCTCTGTTGCGATAAAACTAGTAAATAATATGTCCAGATGGAAAAGGGTGAAGGAATTAGAGAGCGGGTGGTTACTAGCAGTTTACAAGGCGTCTGAAACAAGTACGTAACGAGCTGATAAAAGACAACGAAAAATATGATTTGTGTTAAAAATGGTTGCTTACCGATAACTGGTCAATAAACAAACACCGCGTGATACTTTGGGTGATGCTTTGGTTTAGGTTTTACCACACTCATTTAAAAATCGCTCTATGACACTCAATTGAAAACTGTTCTAAATCACGTTTTTCATTCATTTACCACCGCCTAGAAATTTGCCATCTGGCTCTCATCACATTTATTTAATTTGCCAGAAAACAAATAGTTTTCTTTCGCTTTGGCAGGTCTCATCAAGAATAAAAATTCAGTTTGAGATACTGTAATATTCAGTGATATATTTAGTGATGTATTATGTATTTTCTCCTCAATAGTATCCTCCAAAAACTCTTCAGTAACCATAACAACCACGTCCTGTCTTTAAATGTCTTGCATTTTCAACTTAGTTTTTCAATGTTTTTAGTTTTCCTTGTGAATTTTTACATCCTTACATCGTAATAAGCGATAACTCGCTTATACATTTGTAATCGGACACAGATGACTTGACAGCTTTCAAACGAGGGTCAGTTCAACGCCTGGGAATTGTTTTTTAAAAATTAAACATTGATGATTAAAAAAATACCTTGCAAAAATACTTATTAAATGTGTTGGTAATGGAAAGACCCCCTCGTTGACTTTACTAATAATTTATTATAATAACAACAGTAGGTTGACAATTGCCCACACAAATAATGTCAGCCCTTGTGTCTTCAATAAAGTTTAAATGAAAGATCTATAATGGCTGAAAAGGACAATTAAAAGACTAATTGCCATGTCAGTTTTTGTGCGGGAATGATACCTTTTCGTGCTTATAGAATATTCCACAAAGTTGATAATTTTATTCTTAACAGCGCCAAGCCTTTCTTTTCATCAATTGCGTGAGTATAAGAAGCAGATATTCAGCGTTGCCATTTCACTGAAGAAGCTTTCATCGAAAGAACATCAAACGAGCGAAGGTGGTTAACTAAGGTGAGTATAAATCGATTCTTCAGCGCCTTGATCTTGACGAAACGTGCTGAGTGCGATGCCAATGGAAAAGGATTTAGTGGTCGGTTTTGGTAAATATTTTTCGGACAAATCCTTTCTTTCAATTTGAGAGGAATAGCAGTTTTATAGTCGCAGATGCAGGGTTAATTGGCTAAAACCACTCAGGGTGTATTCAAGAGCCTTAAGCCGTCTGATATTTGATTAGTAGTGTTTTTGTACTTTACTCGCCAGACGGCGGGATCTTAAGAATCTTTGCAAGAGCGAAACGACTGGTTGTATTTATCAAAAGTGAAGTTCGCTTAAATAATAATAATAATAATAATAATAATAATAATAATAATAATAATAATAATAATAATAATAATAATCTTTATTGACAGTAACTTTTCATATAAAATATGGTTTTCAAAAAGGATCTCATAAGATAAAATATGTAAAACTATTCAAATGTACAAGATATCAACTAAAATAATTTAAATTAGAAGTTTAAAAAGAGATAACTGTATTTTTTTATATATTTCACGACGAATTAAATATTCGAGTCATACTATCTACTTCAATCAAAAGCGGGTGCGAAAATTTACCAAGTAAATGTATTTAGAGTTCAGTTGGTTTCGAGCTTATGTCTTTATAGATTTTTATATTTGACTGAAAATGGCGTATAGAATATTCTGGACGATATAATTTAGCTCCATCATAGCCGCGGGTAGCCTCGTTTCCAGTTATCCTTGCAGTTCCAATCCTCTGACATACAGCTCGGCTCACTCGAAAACCGTGTAGACCTGGGAAAGAGTCTAAACCGCAAAGCTATCAAGCCATGGGGAAAATTACTTCTCTATCACAAAAGTTATTACCTCATCGAAACAAAATTAGTCCTCATAAAACAAACAGTTTACAAAAAGCATAAAACAAGAGGAGACAAAATATAATTGATATGGTGTGCAATTCAAAATATTCTTTGTTTTTAATTTAAGCGCCAGAGAAGAACCAAAATAGTAATTGACATGTCATCGTCTTCCCCACGGGGTCGATCCCCTAGCCAACCAGGGAGTTATGTGGGGGAATACAAAGAGATGGATGGTATTCTTTGTCCGAGGATAGCAGGATATCTCGACATTGTTTTATGATCAAAGATTAGGGGGTGGAGGAATTCACAACTTTGTACTGAGGACGCCAGAGGGATTTTCTGCTGAGACACACCTCACCCAAGGAACTTTGTCGTGCAGGAAAAGTCCTCAAGTTTGCTTGACTGATTTTGCAATCCCCCTGGGATTGAGGCCACGGTGAAGCCAATGCATAACTGAAAGGCGAATTAGGTCTGAATTTTTTCTTTGTACTATTGCAATGAACTGTATACAGAAAAATCAGCTTCAATAATCGAACATTCGCCTAACATGCGAAAATAACGAGCTATAATGAGCAACTATGTTCAACCGTTGAAACCATCCTGCACAGAAGAATGGTTTTACAATAAATAAAGAAAATGATTTCTGAGATTATAGTTCAGTTTCGAGTTCGTCATGACCGCTGAATAAAAGCACTGAGAACGCATTTTCAAAGGATTAGCTTCGACCTAAAGTAAAATATTCATAAATACCGGCGGGAAGGAGCCACAAATTTGAAAATTAAACAATAGACAGAGCTGTAAACAGGTCATCTTTTCGCTGGAATTTGTGAATATTTTACGTTAGGTCGAGGCTAACCCTGTACAAATGCTTTCTCAGTGCTTTTATTCAGCGGCCATGGGAACTCGAAACTGGACTATTAGCCTCAGTGGTTTGTTTGATTTTCACTTTTAACTGTTCATTACTATATTACATGATTGCTTTAGACACAACTTTTGTATACTTAAGAAAAATCTTGCTCGATAGTTTTTTTTATCGGATTCAACACCAAGTTTTAGTCATCTTAACTTTATCCTGGTAATTAAACCGTGAAGAAAATGGTGAAGGGAAAAATGAACTTAGAGGGCTCTCTTTTGTAACTGCAGTTTCTATCCTTTCTTTCGCAGAATTTGTCATCATGAAGTTTATTTTCATTCTTGCAGCTGTCCTTTGTGCTTCTTTTGCGACAGGTAAGAAACTCAGTGAAACAAACCAGTTTTAAGACATTTATGTTCGTATACATACGACTGTGCATTGCAATAAATGCCGAAACGACATCACAGCTTTTGGGAATCACATTCCGGATGGATTAGAACTGAATGTCAAGTACAACTGCTAACGAAACATTAGCTTCAGTACAGCAGCATGTAATTTAAAGTTCACAATCTATATGGGTTATTGGCCAAGCGCGAGGTCAAGATGGCGGAATATTGGCCAAGTTCTTTTTTTGCGTGTTTATGGACCGAGACGACGTCGAGGTGCATAAACACGCAAAAAAAAAAAGAACGAGGCCAATATCCCGCCATTTTGACCGAACAAGCTTGGTCAATAAAGGATTTATTATATGACTCAAAGGAGGCTATTAAATGACAGTGAAACGCGGGACGAACGGGCTATTCCGAGCGGTCAAGATGGCTCCATCTTGACCTCGCGGGTAGCCAATCACAGCGGAAGAATTGATTCATCTTGACCGCTGATAGAGTTATCATCATCATCATCATCATCATACATCAGAGTATGGTGAGATGAGCTGAAAATGGCCGGACCGGACTTAGGATACTATCCTAATGCTGGAAAGTGCTGGCTTGTTACGAAGCCTGATACGGAGGAGACCGCTAGGAGCATCTTTGAAGGAACAACAATTAACATCACCACGGAAGGACGGAAGCACCTAGGTGCGGCGCTGGGCTCCAGGTTCTATCTTGAGCAGCACGCCAACGATAAAATCGAGGAATGGGTGGGGCAGGTGACAAAATTGGCTGAGTTTGCTCTGTCGCAGCCCCAGGCTTGCTACGCAGCGTTCACCTTTGGATTAAAACACCGCTGGACGTACTTTCTCAGAACTCTGCCTGACATCGAAGATCTACTGGCACCTCTGGAGCGTGCAATAACTGATGCCATAATACCGTCCATTACAGGTCACAAATGTACACAAGCTGAACGCGAGCTGCTGGCCCTGCCAGTGAGAATGGGAGGCATGGGCCTAATAAATCCGAGTCAAGTAGCAGCCTTAGAGTATGTAGCATCAGCTAATATCTCTGGTCCATTAGTCCAACAAATAGAATCACAGGCGCATGAGCCACCAGACGAAAATGAAATACTCGCTGTGCAACGGGAGATGCGCCAAGTGAAGAATCAGTATCTGAAGGAAAAACTTGATGAGGTGAAGGGCTCGATTTCTGAAAAAAAAAAAACCTTTAGAGCTGTGGACCTTGCCACTCAGAAAGGGGCTTCTAGCTGGCTTACTGTTTTGCCAATTAAAAACAATTAAGTGAGTTTCGAGACGCTGTGAACGCTCAGGTACGACTGGGAAGTTACTGATACACCCTCTGTCTGTGTTTGCGGGGACATCTTCAATGTCGATCATGCTATGATATGCAAACGGGGTGGTTTTATCATCCAACGCCATAATGAACTGAGGGATTTGGAGGCGGAAATGCTTCGCATGGTATGCAATGGTGTTGAAATCGAACCAGTTTTGCAAGACATCACAGGAGAAGAGTTGAATAGGGGAACCAACACCGCCCCTGATGCACGACTGGATATAGCTGCTAGGGGTTTCTGGGAGAGGCGGAGGTCAGCTTTTTTTGATGTGAGAGTTTGCCATCCAAATGCAGCCTCCTATAGAGATATGGATCCAGACCAGATATTCAGGCAGCACGAAGCAGAGAAGTAGCGCCAGTACGCTAGTCGAGTGTTAGAAGTAGAGCAGCTACATTCACGCCATTAGTTTTCAGCACGACAGGTGGAATGGCTGTGGAATGTGAACGATACCATAGTAGGCTTGCTGGACTCGTTGCTACAAATAAGGGCGAAAGCTATGCGACTACCATGTCATGGATCAGGGCAAGAGTGTCCTTTGCGCTGCTGAGATCAGCATTACTTTGCTTAAGAGGCTCACGATATTCCAGAAGAGTTAATTTAGAGTTGTCGAACATTAACTTGGATATTGAAAAAAGGCACGCTAATATTTTTTTAGAGAACGCTATTTCTGGGGGACTCTAGGCAAAGCCAGGAATACTGAGATGAGAATTTTTTTTAGTAGTTTTTTTTTTGTAGTCGACATTATTTTATACATAATATGATATTTTAGACTTTTTATAGTTTGACTCATTTTTTTTATACAATATACCGATATATATATATATATGTCTCTTTGTCACATTCACAACTATGAACAAAAGCAATTTTATATGAACTCTATCTTAACCATATGCTTTGTGCCATCATTTTAATATCCCTGTGTTTAATTCACTTTTCAGTCGAAATTATCAATATTTTATCCAGGGAAAGTCCATGCTGTAATAAATAAAGGATACATGTAAATATATTTTTTATCATACCTTCTGTAATTACTGTAAATATTTTGAAGTAGAAATAAAGTATTATTATACAATAATAATAATAATAATAATAATAATAATAATAATAATAATTTAGAACTTATATAGCGGATTCAACTTTTGCAAGGAGTCAACTCATGGCTAATTTGAAGAATTTCAACACAGCGGCAGTTTATCTGCATGTTTTTTTAAAGAAAAAAATCATTATTATTATTATTATTATTATTATTATTATTATTATTATTATTATTAACCCTTTACTCCCTAAGAGTGACTTAAAGATTTTACTCTGTCTAACGCCAGACGATTTTACTCGTCAAAGGGAGACCCCTTAGGGGTTAAAGGGTTAAAAAACTATCTCCCTTAACCCTTTACTCCCTAAGAGTGACTTATAGATTTTACTCTGTCTAACGCCAGACGATTTTACTCGTCAAAGGGAGACCCCTTAGGAGTTAAAGGTGATGATTTGTAAATAAAATTTTCTGTCATTATCTTATTATTATTATTTATTATTAGCAAGTATTATTATTATTGTTATTATTATTATTATTTTACAGATTACAGGAGTAAACAACATGTTCCAATCAAGAATTATCAAGAAATTATCTTCAGTTATTCTCGTCTTATGACCCAGAAACCAAGCAAAATTACGTTCCATGTTCTTTTTCTCAGTTTTACCAGGGGAAAAATGTTGCAAAACCGGCATGATAACGCTAAAGGCAGATAACGGGAAATTTGTGTCCTGGGAGACCGTGGAATTTGATGACGACGAAGGTGGAAAGGAATCGTACGTAGCAGAAACCATTCAGGCCACCAAGTGTAGATTGGATTGTTCCTGCGTTTTCAAGGTAGAAAACGTCAGTTGCCCTGATGATAACAAAGTCCTCTTTCGGGCAGATAACAACAAATTTCTGTGTAGAATCGACCATGAAGAGGATTTTCAACCAATTGAGGCCCGCAACGCAACACCAGAATTGTCATGCTTCTTTGATGTCTTCAATCAGCCCGATGGCACAGTCGCACTGAGGGCGGACAACGGAAAGTATTTGAGTCGAGTTTTGAAATACGGTATCAACCTGATCGTGGCTGAGAAAGATAGCATTGATGAATCAAGCAAATTTAGGTTTATGCAGCTCAGTTAAAAGGAGTGAAATGAGAATTTCACTCCGATGCGGAATGCCACAATGTACGTACCAAAGAAGGCAAATAAAAACTGAAAGATTTAGCAGACGGGTAGAATATTTAATTGAAATTGTGGAGGCCCGCTGGTGGTGAATGTGTTGGGGGAGGGGGATTGCTTATAAATGCTGCAGAAACATATATATATATATATATATATATATATATATATATATATATATATATATATATATATATATATATATATATATATAAGTTGATTTGCAGAACTGTTGTCAGAGTGCTCAATAGAAAAACTAGAGCATTAATATTTGAAGACAGTCTGATCAACTGAAGATTTGACTTGGCATATTTATTACTATATAGTTTCGTACCGCACAACCTGTACGGCACTCATCAGATAAATAGCCAAATGTAAAATTACAACGTAAAGCTGGTAACTATATATACAGGAGGAGTGGAAAAGTATTAGATTACAACGGTTTCTACTTGACACGTGACACTGACATTTATGTAGGCAGGTAATAACCCCCATTTTAATGTGTGCGTTGTTTATCCGAAACAGAAACCGTTGAAAATTTAAACTTTTCCGGTCATCTAAAGTACATAAATGTCAGTGTCACGCTTACTTCAATTGTCACGCGGATTTTAAGCGTCTATTGTTAAGAAGTAGAAACCGTTGTAATCTAATACTTTTCCACTCCTCCTGTATATATAGTTACCAGCTTTACGATGTAATTTTACATTTGGCTATTTATGTGATGAGTGCCGTACAGGTTGTGCGGTACGAAACTATATAGTAATAAATATGCCAAGTCAAATCTTCAGTTGATCAGACTGTCTTCAAATATATATATATATATATATATATATATATATATATATATATATATATATATATATATATATATATATATATATATATCCTACCTACCAAGGATTCAAGACTACGCAGCAACAAACAGTGCTCATTTTTGTTAGGTTGGCTTTTAAATTTATTCAATACATTGTATGTTCGGCGTATTGCTAATTGTACGTGTGATTGAAATCTCGAAGTATGAACTTGTTGTACATTTTTTACTACATAGGCGGACTCGTTCGATTTTCGGAGACGGAAAACAGCAATTTTGTGTCCGAATCCTGATAGCACTTCAGTAATTGATACACCAGGGAGTTAAACTTACTATGCTATACGGTGATGTGACAGAAGCAAAATTGTAAAAACAAACTTCACAAAGAAGATCAGACTTTTCAAAGTTTCACAGTTGCTCTCCTATGGAAGCCAACTGCTTTCAACGAGTCTTTAAAATGAGACATCTGCTTCTGTCATATCACAGAAGAAGTTAAACGTTACTGCGCTTCTCAATCAGAAAACTCGGAGACAAACATTGCTTAACCGTAGTTCGCAATCCGCCTATAAAACGACCATCATGATGTAATTCCATCATCCACTAAGATCTCTATGGAATTTCAGCTTGAAAGCTTGAAAATGAAACAGCTACGCCCAATATTTGGCTCATGAATTCACTCATGGGCAAGTGTCCTGTGTGACGTGCATTAAGATATTTAATGATCGATATGATGATGATGATGATGATGATGATGATGATGATGATGATGATGATGATGATGATGATGATGATGATGATGATGATGGGAAAAGATTGTGGCCGAGGCAAGGAGCGACAGGGTCGCATGTAAGCACCATATGTGTGACACGTCGCCGAAGGGGAGAAGGGGGATAGAAACTTTTTCCCAGCTTACGTATCTTCCCGCTTGCGTATATGTTTTGAAATGCCCCGAATTAAAGCAAACGAATGACTTGGGGCCTGTTTATATGGTCTCGGGTTCCCGAGAGAACCCTTCCCCCAAATTACCCTGGGCGAGCTATTTTTCACTTATTTCTTTGAAAAGTTCTACCAACCGTTTACATGAGTTGGGTGAGACAACTCGGGTGGGCGAGACAACTCCGAAAACGTGCTCATCGTTTAATCTGTTTCTCTAATAGACGTGATCACGCAATTCCTTTATTTTTGAATGCTCATATTTTATCTATAAATTTTATGTACTACAAATTACTAGCTGAATCAATGCATGATGTAAGTAATGATCTTGTCCTGTCATATCTAAAGGACCTTTTCATTCCTACTGCGAAAATTCATTCTTACAATACACGATCCTCGGTCTCTCAGAATTTCTATATCCAAAAATCAAACATTGAAATTAAAAGGAAATGATTTTCAAGAATTGGTGCAAAACTGTGGAATGAGATACCAACTAAGCTAAGGGCACTTCCTAAAAGAAAATTCAAATGATTTTGTTTAATCTATTAGAAAATAAAGATTGATATGAAGATCTAGGATCTAGCAGTCAAAAGTTTTTTTTTAAAATAGTTTTTATTGTTAATTGACAATGTACACATTACATGACATCAGGTACCAAGTACATCATTTTAAAAGCTAATCTGTACATCCTTATTATCTGATCCTGTTTTGTTTCGACTACTTCGATTTTGCTCTAAGTTTCTTACAGTATATCTTTTAATAAATTAGTTCAATATGTGTTTTTCTTAAGTAGTTTTTCTTCAGCTTCTTCTGTAATACGTCTGTTTTTCTCTTGAACTGAGGCTTCCAGATTTCGTTTAGTTTTGGCCCGCTTTGATTAGCTTTCGCTACCTGCGGTGTCAGGTCTCATCAATGTACTCTTTGGAAAAATATAATGAAGTTGTCTTGCCTTGTATGGGCGAGACATCTCGGGGAGGCGAGTTGCATTCACATCTGAGACTTAAATAAAGTGATTATTTATTTAGTTTTGGCCCGCTTTGATTAGCTTTCGCTACCTGCGGTGTCAGGTCTCATCAATGTACTCTTTGGAAAAATATAATAAAGTTGTCTTGTCTCGTCTGGGCGAGACATCTCGGGGAGGCGAGTTGCTTTGTCTTGCCTCGCCAAGTAGGATAATAAGGACCTGTTTATCGGGCCGACCATTTAACTCTTGAGGGGGAGGGGGGGGGGGTGGTGGGTGATTTTGAAAAAAAAATTTCCTGCAAGCGCTTGTCGGAAGAAAAAAATTGCATGCAGCACAAATGTAATAGAAAAAATTACAGCACGAAGGGAAAAAAAATATCCTGCCCACCATGTTGCTAGAAAAAAAATTCTTGCTGACCAGAAATCACCCCCCCCCCCCCCCACCCCTGTAGAGTTAAATGGTCGGCCCCTTATATGGTCTCGGTTACCCGAGGCAACCCTACCCCCAAATTACCCCGGACGATCGAGCTATTTTCCACTTATTTATTTGAAAAGTACCCGGGGGGTACTTGGGTCTATTTTTGCTGGGTATGTGCCCCTGGCCGCTTAGAAACGCTACCTAGACCCTATCCTAGCCACTTTTGGGCAAATGTAATTTTCATGATTTCAACCTAGTCACTTTCTGTTTATTCATCTACCTTATAAAGCCAGCTCCCAATTGGCTTGTTAGCTCAGTTGGTAGAGCACTGCACTGGTATCGCAGAGGTCGTGTAGTCGTGGGTTCGAATCGCGTACAATTTCACCACTCCATTCAGAGACTGGGTACGAGAATGTGATGCCGCGCGCGCACATTCAAAAACATGGCGGATTTTGCAAGGATTTTTATGGTGGCCCATAGGGGCAATGCAAAAATATTTATCCCAGTACAAAAATATTTATTCTAATACAGAAATATTTATCCCAATACAGTAATATTTATCCCAATACAAAAATATTTATCCTAATACAAAAAGATTTTTCCAGTACAAAAATATTTTTTCAGTACAAAAATATTTATCCCAGTACAAAAATATTTTTCCAGTACAAAAATATTTATCCCAGTACAAAAATATTTTTCCAGTACAAAAATATTTATCCCAGTACAAAAAAAATTTCCAGTACAAATGGGGAATGGGTTCTAGTTTCCCAGAGGTCATTGCAAGCTTCCTTGTAGCACATGTGAATATGGCAGCTCCTTTCGTGGCTTGTTTTTGCCATTGCTGTAGCTTCAAAATCGTGGATCCAGCTTACAGGTATTGCCCGAAATGTGGCTCAGAGGTTTTCCGTGCAGCATCACCCGCAGAGTCTACTAGCACCACCACTGAACCACCGGATTCGCTAAAGACGAGGAAATTTTCTTTGCCAAGCTTCAAGTCATACAAAGCTAAAAAGGGGTCCGAGAGAAGCTCGTTTTTTCGAGCAAAATCAACAAGCAAGACAAAGAAAAGCAAACTAGAGCCAGAAAAAGAAGTCACAATTTCTGTCGGGATAATGACAAGTAAAGAGACTATCAAGAGAGGGGAAAATCTTCCTTTGAAGATTCTACCATCTGCCACAGATAAAGATCGACATACTGGTTGCTAGTATTGCGAAACACAGTGCATTTAACAAGCGGTTTGACGGCAAGGCAGAATACCGTCTAGTTTACAAGGATGGAAGTGAAGTCAAGTCAGTTCCAGGGACTTCACCCCCAGAGCCATTTACCCTGAATCGATATAAAGAGGTATCTGGGTTTGGGTATGCAAGGATCATTTTGTATTTGCTTCCTACCAGAGATATTTTTGAAGAACTGAACGACATACTGACAGAGTCTCCAACAAGCTCCATCACCGAGATCGACAGCGACCCAGAAGGTGAAAACTTAAAACCTGTGGAATTCATGCAGCAGGACAAGAATGTTCAAGTTACATACAGTGAATCTTCACACTATGTTGACTGTCCAGTTTGTTGGGCTAAGTTCCCAATCGAAGTTATTGGCGATCATGTTGATATATGTGCAGAGGCAAAGGAGGAATTTCCAGATCCTTTCTTGACTGCTGAAGACAGCCCTAATGAAAAAGGTATTTGAATGTTCAACTTTGTAAATGATGTAACAGTAGAAAGTTTATGGTCAATCAAGGTTTCCTAATGAGCTGATGTGTAAAACTTGGGCATTAGACAGTGTGTTTTTTGAGCTGAATAAATGCTCCTAAAAGTGCTTGTTGCAGTGTTTGAAATGCCCCATCCATGGGAATAAGAAAAATACTTAGTATACAGATTTAATTTCCTTGATCAATTACGTTGTCACCTTTATTTAAACTGTAAGGTGCAATTCAAGGGCAAGGAGGCTTGAAAGAAGAAATTGGTAATCTTGCAACAAACGTAAAGGATGATGAAATAAGAGTAACTGTCAGAAGGAAACACTTGTGGTGGAACTTTACCAGAGCTCGGAATGAGTACTTTTGTCCCACCAATACCATCAAAGTAACCTTTTGTGGTGAACCAGCCATCGATGATGGGAGACCGAAGCAAGAATTTTTTACAGGTGGGCAGTCTCTCATCTTTGATATTTTTCTCCCAAAGCTCCTCAAGTAAACACTGATAGTATCCACCAACACTACGTAGATGTCTACTTGCAATAAAAGGGGTCATATTTTGTTAGAGGTTAATTCTATCACATTATAGTAAGTACAATACTAAAAAAAGGTACTTGAGACACTTCATTTAACAACAGGTAGCAATACAATCTGTTACAAATGCTATTAAATAGAAACCCCTGCACAAGTAATGTTGTAATTTGAAGTAGCACTCTGGAGACATTGTTTTTTTTTTCATGAAATACAACATTGTAAATGGAGAGACTGAGAGTTTGAAGTAAAAAATGGATTTTAATGTTTCAAGTGGACAAAATAGCAAGTGTCCTAGGAATTTTGTCTGAGCTAGTAGCTTTTGTGCCATTCCCATCAACATGCATCCTAGTCAGATTATATTGACAGTATTACTTCCAGGTTGGTAGTAATATTTTTTCTCCTGGTCAGCTTGCCTGACTTTTATCGAGTTGTCTGATCATGTACATGTACAGGATATGGAAAACCTGGAAAGTCACGAAATCTTAGAATTTCATTTTCCACTCCTGGAAAGCGATGCTGATGAATGGAATTTAAGTGCAGGTCATAGAAAGTGATGAAAATTCATATACATTAGAAAAATACAAAATGAATAGGGTTTTTGTGAAGCAAACCCAAACTAAAAGGTGATTTTCAACAGAATAAAGGTCAAGTAGACATCTACATAGTGTTGGTGGATACTATCAGTGTTTACTTGAGGAGCTTTGGGAGAAAAATATCAAAGATGAGAGACTGCCCACCTGTAAAAAATTCTCGCTTTGACCCCCATCATCGATGGCTGGTTCACCACAAAAGGTTACTTTGATGGTATTGGTGGGACAAAAGTACTCATTCCGAGCTCTGGTAAAGTCCCACCACAAGTGTTTCCTTCTGACAGTTACTCTTATTTCATCATCCTTTACGTTTGTTGCAAGATTACCAATTTCTTCTTTCAAGCCTCCTTGCCCTTGAATTGCACCTTACAGTTTAAATAAAGGTGACAACGTAATTGATCAAGGAAATTAAATCTGTATACTAAGTATTTTTCTTATTCCCATGGATGGGGCATTTCAAACACTGCAACAAGCACTTTTAGGAGCATTTAGTCAGCTCAAAAAACACACTGTCTAATGCCCAAGTTTTACACATCAGCTCATTAGGAAACCTTGATTGACCATAAACTTTCTACTGTTACATCATTTACAAAGTTGAACATTCAAATACTTTTTTCATTAGGGCTGTCTTCAGCAGTCAAGAAAGGATCTGGAAATTCCTCCTTTGCCTCTGCACATATATCAACATGATCGCCAATAACTTCGATTGGGAACTTAGCCCAACACACTGGACAGTCAACATACATTGTAGTGTGAAGATTCACTGTGTGTAACTTGAACATTCTTGTCCTGCTGCATGAATTCCACAGGTTTTAAGTTTTCACCTTCTGGGTCGCTGTCGATCTCGGTGATGGAGCTTGTTGGAGACTCTGTCAGTATGTCGTTCAGTTCTTCAAAAATATCTCTGGTAGGAAGCAAATACAAAATGATCCTTGCATACCTAAACCCAGATACCTCTTTATATCGATTCAGGGTAAATGGCTCTGGGGGTGAAGTCCCTGGAACTGACTTGACTTCACTTCCATCCTTGTAAACTAGACGGTATTCTGCCTTGCCATCAAACCGCTTGTTAAATGCACTGTGTTTCGCAATACTAGCAACCAGTATGTCTTTATCTGTGGCAGATGGTAGAATCTTCAAAGGAAGATTTTCTCCTCTCTTGATAGTCTCTTTACTTGTCATTATCCCGACAGAAATTGTGACTTCTTTTTCTGACTCTAGTTTGCTTTTCTTTGTCTTGCTTGTTGATTTTGCTCGAAAAAACGAGCTTCTCTCTGACCCCTTTTTAGCTTTGTATGACTTGAAGCTTGGCAAAGAAATTTTCCTCGTCTTTAGCGAATCCGGCGGTTCAGTGGTGGTGCTAGTAGACTCTGCGGGTGATGCTGCACGGAAAACCTCTGTGCCACATTTCGGGCAATACCTGTAAGCTGGATCCACGATTTTGAAGCTACAGCAATGGCAAAAACAAGCCACGAAAGGAGCTGCCATATTCACATGTGCTACAAGGAAGCTCGCAATGACCTCTGGGAAACTAGAACCCATTCCCCATTTGTACTGGAAATTTCTTTTGTAAGTGGATAAATATTTTAATTTGTACTGGAAAAATATTTTTGTACTGGGATAAATATTTTTGTACTGGAAAAATATTTTTGTACAAAAAAAAATTTTTGTACTGGAAAAATATTTTTGTACTGGGATAAATATTTTTGTACTGGAAAAATATTTCTGTACTGGAAAAATATTTTTGTACTGGGATAAATATTTTTGTTCTGAAAAAATATATTTGTACTGGAAAAATCTTTTTGTATTAGGATAAATATTTTTGTATTGGGATAAATATTTTTGTATTGGGATAAATATTTCTGTATTGGGATAAATATTTTTGTACTGGGATAAATATTTTTGTACTGGGATAAATATTTTTGTATTGCCCCTATGGGCCACCGTAGATTTTGCTTGGATTTTGCCCAGCCTGAAGAGTGATTGTTTTCTCCTGAACGAGCGTCACTGTCTATCTCTTTTATTGCACTATTTTAGTTAACTAATCATCTTCTTTTCGTTTAGAGATGTAAAACACTTGCAGCAGAAAAATAGATAAGTGTTTGATGAAGGCAGTGATCCAACGACTCAGGGCGTACCTAATCGATCGAAATCGATCATCGAAAATGTAATCAATTAATCGATAATACTCGATATTTGTCGATTGATTAGTCAATTTAATCGATTGAAATCGATAATCACAATTTTTTTGTCACATCGGTGGAAATCGAAAATCAAACACGCGATCTGATCTTATCATAACACTGCATAACACTTACCTTCAAGCTTACCTTCGAATCCGCTTTGTTGCGGAAACGACAGTTTCGTAACAGTTGTGCTGTTTATGTTTTAATCCTTTTCAGTTTCAAAATTTCAGTAATAAAAATCCTATAGTCAATCTTAAATAAAGTGTAAAGGGAATATTTATCAGTTCAGTTTGGACTGCTGTGTATTAGTTCGAGTGAGTTGTGACTTATTCTAGAGTAAACCTGCGAACTTTATGAAAGAGAATCTTTGTCCATTTACTTTTCGATATTTGTCGAACAAATCGATAAAATCGATAGCTAATTACAGAAATCGATGAAAATCGATAGTCACAAAGACATGAGTGATCGATTTCTATCGATTTCCGATATTAATCGATTAATTAGTATCGATTACAATTGATTTCAATCGAGTATCGAAAATATCGATTCTAAAGGTACGCCCTGAACGACTGCAACGATGCCAATGCATTATACTGGTCAGGCATACACCCCCAAACCATCATCCCTAAACATCCTTAATCCACACTACGCATCCCTAGCTGGCCATCTTAAACAATCCAAAACAACCCAAGTCCTCCTCAGTCATACCTACGTATCCCACATCCCTGGCCACTCTTTTCTTGCTTCGCCTACTTATTACTTGGAAATTTTAGTAAGGCACAGTCTTTTGATAAAAATGTTATTGTCATCTTATAGGCTATTGATCATTCTTACTATTTTAGTTTAATTATCAATTATTATATTAATTATTTTTGCTTACGTAGCTTGATACATGTAAGACTGATAATTTGATTGACTGATCATATGTACACTGTATGGACAAACTTAGTATCGTTCCCCAGACTATTATATGCATAATAATAATAATAATATAGGATTTCTATAGCACTCACCCTAGAGTTCGGTGCACTTTACAATATGTACATTAAAAATTGATTATAAATAATTAACTAAGTTAACCACGAAATAATGCTAACAAATTAATTAATATTAATAATCCTACAAATCAAAAGCTTGGCTAAAAAGATAGCTCTTAAGCTTTGACTTAAATGTCGCAAGTGATGATGCCTGTCGTATGGTATCTGGGAGCTTGTTCCACAGGTAGGGCGCGACATAGCTAAATGGCCTGCTTCCATAAGTCTTAAGTTTAAACTTACATTGTAGGCACTTGCAAGAACTGTTTGTTAGAAGAGCGTAGAGTTCTAGCTGGTGTGTACTGCACTAGCATGTCTGATATATATTGAGGCACCAAGGCATTCAAGGCCTTATATGTAAGTAGTAATATCTTGAAGGATATACGTTGTTTAACAGGTAGCCAATGGAGATCCATTAAGACTGGCGTAATTCTGTTGTACTTGCGGGTAAATGGGATACTAAGCGCCTGGCAGCGTTATGCACACGCTGAAGCTTATCTATTAAATATTGTGGCAGCCCAGCCAATAACGAATTACAGTTATCTAGCTTGGTCGTTATGAATGCATGGACCAATGTTTCTGTATCTTTTTGAGAAAGACAGTTCCTGATCCAAGTTTCAAGTTTCAAGTTTATTTTTTTCAAGTTTCAAGTTTATTTCAACTCTTTTTACAAGTGGATAATTCTTGGTGGACTGGGCCGCAATTCTATCACTGACTTTCCAACTTTGATCCTTGATAAATTACATGTATGGGAAAAAGCCACCTTACAAATATGATTAACATGCTGTTCAAGGTCCCTAACACTGTCAAAGATTACCCCTATGTTTCTAGCTTTCACTGACTTTCCAACTTTAACACCAGCGATTGTAATTTCTCGTCTATTGGTGGGCACAGGTGATGTTTGGCATGATTGTATTACTATTAAAAAACTCGGTCTTTTCACGATTGAGTTTTAGTTTATTACATGCCATCCATGTGTAGATCTTACTAGCACAATCCTCCATGTTTGCAAGAGCAGCGGATATTTCATCAGGACTTGCCTACATCAATTACTTGCCATGTTTTTTATTTGCAAGAGTTTTCACTGGAACATGTGTATGGACAGTTGTCACTTCATTTTTTGTTAAGTGTAAGAGTTGTGTTTAGATGGTTTTACAACAGTCATGTTGTCAGACAGAGAACCATTTTGAAAAGTAGTGAATGAATAATATTTGCAAGAAGGTAAGAAAAAGGTGACATTAGTCACGTGTCAATGGCCAATTCATGTGCTCTTGGTCTGTTAATCCACTGGTTACTGCTGGATGCACACAAGCATCAGTTTTCCGACACTTGTGCATCCAGCACTCCTTTAGATTTTTTGGCGTTAAATTGTGGAACTCACTTCCCAAAATTATTCCTAGTATTCCACTCACTCGGTTTTAAGCTGCCTTCAGTCCATTGAGTGTCTTCTTCCGATAAAAACAATTCTTAAAATTTTCTTGCTGCACCTACTTGTGACTTGGAATTTTTAGCAATGCACTATTGATAAAAATTTTATTCTTACTATAGGCTTGATCATTCTTTTTTTTTTTTATCATAATTATTTTGCTTACGGAGATATTAGCATGCATTTGCTACATGTTGAATTCGTAGCAAAATAGAGTTCATTGATTTTTTGATTGTATATATGTATGGACAAACTATCATTTAGCCTATCCATTGGCAACTTTTCAGGCTGTGATGCCATCAGTCTTACCTAATCGCACAAAACTTTTGACTGGCAACATGGCAGAGTACCAAATCAAAGTTGAATAATTATACAGGCAGGTCTCATGAACAATTCTTGCATATTTCATCTGATGATGTACTTGTGTACTCACCTACTTGTGACTTGGAATTTTTGTAATGCATGTATTGATAAACATTTAATTATCATATATAGGCTTGATCATACTTACTTTTTTATTAAAGTTTTCAATTATTAAATTATATTTTGTTTACAGAGGTATTAGCATGTATTTGCTATCTTAAATTCATAGCAAAAGAAAGATGAGTGAGTGATTGATTGGTTGATTGTATGGACAAAATATCATTGGACTATTATATGGTTGCCTACATGAATTAGTTAGCATGATTGTTTTTATTTGCAGAGAGTTTTCACTGGACTGTGTGTTGACAGTTGTGACCATTTTGTTTTCCTTAGAGTGTTTAAGCATTTACACGGACTAACAACATGTTGACAGTCAGACAGAAGACCATTTTGAAAAGTGAATGAATTGCAAGAAGTTGAGAAAAAGGTGACATGTGTCACATGTCAATGGCCGATTCTTACACTTTGGTCTGTTATTCCACTGTATACTGGTTTAAAATGCTGGATCCACAAGCATCGGAAAACCTCATGGCGAAAGGGAAATGACGAGAAACCAGATACATGTAAACTTAAAGGTAAACATGTTACTTCATTGTGCTCGGCCAGATGCTTTCGAAGAGTCCCAGATTTTTGATAAATATTAACATGATATTAGGCATGATGAAGATACCTAGAGAAACTATCAGTTTTAATTTAGGTAATATTAGGTTTAGGCTAAATGGTTATATATAACAGGTTTGTTTCCTTCAAAGAGCGAATGTTTTAGACCAAAGATTTTGCATGAAGTTTAATTGTATAGTACAGTAATATGCTTACTGCATTACATTCTGATTTGAAATTCCTAATTATCCAGACTATTTACCCCAGTGTCAGCAAGTCTGGATAATCGAGGTAACTTTGCCTTATTAGGGACATGTGTCTAATCTGCATTGCAGTACAGTACAGTGCAGCACAGTACATTGCAGTTCAGTTCAGTGCAGTGCAGTACGGTACAGCACAGCACAGCGCAGTGCAGCACAGTCAGTGCAGTACAGTATAGTACAGTACAGTGCAGCACAGTACAGTGCAGTTCAGCACAGTGCAGTGCAGTGCAGTTCAGTACAGCACAGGACAGATACAGTACAGTACAATACAGCACAGCACAGCACAGTGCAGCAGTCCAGTCCAGTACAGTGCAGTGCAGTGCATTGCATTACAGTACAGCACAGCACAGCACAGCACAGCACAGCACAGCACAGTACAAGTTGTGCTGGGACTGACCTCTTTGATGAGCTGGCCAAACATTCATATATTTAGTGGTCACTCAGATTTCTATTCAAAGTACTTTGAAATAGGGCTACAGCTGTACAGTACCACTCAGTTGATATGGGGCTTGGAAAAAACACTGATCCCCGGATTACTGATTCCCTTACTAATCATCTCTAAAATTTGCTGTCCAGAGAAAGTAATTAAAAACAACAAAATAAAAAAATTAATTCTGGTTTACCAGGACAGCTGTAGGTCCCCCATCAGGAGTTTCCACCATCTTTGAAATTTGAGGTACAGTGTAATCCAGAATTCATCAATGAACTCGATTCAGCCTCAATTCATTTTTTATTTTTTGTTTTACTTTTTTCCAGTAGATTTTCGAGGGGGTTACTGAGGGGGTCAGTAAGGGGATCAGTGGGGGATCAGTGTTTTGTCATAGCCCATTTATAAGTAAGTTACCAGTCACATTGCATTTCCCAGAACAATGACTACAATTAGCAGGCACACAAAAGTAATTTTTGGTGAAGAATTTAAACCCAAATATTTGCCTGCCTGTGACAGTAATTGCCTATAATCCCACTCAAAACCTTAATGAAACCCCTCATGCAGTCAGTGATAATGGTTTGCAGTACAGCAATACCAAAAAGTTATTAAATGGGTACACACAAGACTTAGTTCAAATTATTAAGATTCACCCTAGAGTGAAGATTCCACCATACTGCTATCTCAACAGGGTATCCTCAATCAAATGGTGCAGCTGAGAGGGTAGTACAGACTGCAAAATATATCCTGAAGATGGCTACAGCAGACCACAAAGATGCATTTGAAGGACTTAACTCATGCAATAATCACAATCAAAACTGGGAGGGATCACTAAAACGGTTTGAGGGATTAAAGGAGTACATGTATCATTATTTGTCACTGAACACAAGTTAGTTGTTTGCTATAACAGTGAATCAAACTGTTTTTATGTTCTTGTTCTTGCTAAAGCCTGACTTCTTGGATGCAGGCTAGGCTGTCATTAAGCGCCCAGGGCAGGGAATTTTCCCTGGCCAATTCTGATAATTCTGGACCAGATCCCTGGTCACTTACATAGAAAATATTGACTCATAAAGCATATAATTGACTGTACCACGACAGCTGGATTCCCCAGCTACTTTTTCCACATCCCCACCTTCATCAAGTATTAGTGACAGCCCTGTTGATGTATGACTGATCCACAACTAAGCCACAGAAAACTCACATTTGCACTGAGCAAATCACAGTAACATGTGCACAGTTTGTGGAAGCGTTCAGTACTCATTCTTGAATTATCTTAAAGGTTGTTGCTTTGAGTGTTGTTTTTGTTTTACATGTTTTTCAGGTCACAGAATTGATTTCTGTGTTCTTCCTTTCAAAGAATGGTCTGATCTCTCTCTTTGTGATATAGCAGTGCATTTCGGTCATGTGGACCTTGCTGAGCAGTTGCTGTAGCTGTGGAGCTGATACGTGTGCATGCAAGAGTCAGGGTAAGTTTCTAAGTTACAGAAGATGTAGCAATTTCTGGGGAAAACTACCCCCACTTGTAGGTATGCCATTGGAATCTTCCCACCACCAGGTTCAGTGCAGGCAAACGGCTGTCCTACACAGTAATTTCTAAAAGAAGCTTTTGGGATTCTTTTTACTTGGTTTTCTTTCTGTATAACTTTTTGGATAGTGTACTGAACAAAGCCCAAAAGATGCATGTGTTAACTGTTAACAAAGCAAATGTTATGAAAGGTGTTCGTCATCGTGGTTTCAAATGATAGCTGAGTTAATCTTTTGTCTCACGATTGAGTCACAAAGATGTGGATCGTGATGTTTCAACTGCTATACCGCTCAGGTCTTCATCAGGCGATAGTGTCGACTGGCTGCGTGTGAGTATAAGAAGCACCGTGGCTGGTGGTGATTGGTGCGTTTTGATCCTCGCTTAGGCTGTTATTGATTGGAGGATTTTGATCCTTGTCGTTCAGACTAGAAATTGTTCCCTCAGCAGTCCACTTTGGTACTGATCGGACATTATCTGCTCTGGGATGAAGTTAAATTTATTGACCAAGACCCACATTGGTACACCCTTAGGGTTTAAGAGGCTATTCACATAAGACTTCACCCTAACAACATAAACAGGGACAGTGGAATTGAAATTCCTGAAGCGTGGATGCCCACGATCAAACAACACAACAGCCGATCAGTACCAAAGCGGACCACTGAGGGAACAATTTCTAGTCTGAACGACAAGATCGAATCCTCCAATCAACAACAGCCTAAGCAAAGATCGAAACATACCAATCACCACCAGTCACAGTGCTTCTTACACTCACATGTAGCCAGTCGACACCATCACCTGATGAAGACCAGCAGTATAGCGGTTGATCATAAGTTGACGAGTTGACTTTAATATTTCCTGGCCCACCTAGATTAGCTATGCTACATGTACCTGCGGTTCAGGTAATTCTGTATTTACTTAATAGCAAGTCAACAAAAATCAACTCAACTCAAACTCAACTCAATAAACTCTGTGCAAATTATGGTTGGCCATCAGGGTTATCCACATCTTTGTGACTCAATCGTGCGACAAAAGATTAACTCAGTTATCAAAGCAAATTGTTCTTTCTTGTTTTGGTTGTTTTCCGTTAAAATAATATAATTAGACAAGGTTTTTCTTGTCTACAGGTAGTCTAGATATACAATTTAGTGGTAAACCTGTAACTTTCAATTAATTTTCATTAGAATACTCTTTCAACTCATGTTGTGAATGTAACAAGATTTTTACTTTTATTTTGGAAGCACTCTACATGTAGAGTGGCATTTGTTTATATAATGGAGGAGGCAAGGTAGCAAAGAAACCTTCTCTCTTGTTCTTCAGAAGCGTACCCTTCAAGGTTCTCATACTTTGCTAACTTTGAGATCATGCAATTCCGTTGTTTTTCAATGCAAAGATTTTACCACTGAACTTTCTTTACTATCAATTACTTTCAGAAACAATGCACAATATAAGTAATCATCTTGTACCCCAAAACAAATCAAGACTTGTTTCTTCCCACTTCTCGTGTTCATTCATATCAATACTAGATCCTCAACGTCCCATAATTTTTATAAAAAAAAAAAATCAAATCTAGAGATTCAAAAATATGCTTTCTTGAGAATTGGTGCAAAATTGTGCAATGCAGAGATACCAATATTCATAATTTGCCTAAAGATAAATTTAAAAAGAGAATTCATGCATTCTTATTTGAAATTTTAGAGTCTGATGACTCATATTACAGTCTAGAAGAAATTATATGCAGGGTAAACAAACATGGTTCTTATCTACATGTACATGTATATAAAAATCAACTCAACTCAAACTCAACTCAATAAACTCTGTGCAAATTATGGTTGGCCATCATGGTTATGTAATGTAACATGTACACTTTTTTCTGCTTTAGGAAGCCCTGCTCTATCTCCACCATGGCAAAATCAGGCACCAGGATATGGCCTATTCCACCCCCTTCCCCTGGTTTTCCACCATTCCATGCCCTTACTGCCTCCTTCAGCCAATCATGCTGCTCATTGTCAATTAAACAAACCTAACTTCTGACTCTTGAAAAAGGTAATGTCAAATGTGTCACAGGGGTGGGATGAAGAAAAACAAAGGCATAAATTGAGTACCATCAGCGTGCAAGATGCATTTCACCATTAAAAACAACTGACTGAAAAACAAACTAAAAAAAAAAACAAAGACAACAAAAACTAATTATTAGTCTATTGCAGCTGGCTTTATTTCTCATTACATCTTTTTGTTTCATTCCAGGCTCCACCTCCCCTGATGGGTACTCCACCACTGCCTTGACGGCAGGGCTAAAGTACAGGTCACATTCCACTTGTTAACATACAGGTCACCGTGCTACAGATAAAATTAATAAAGAAGCCCAAAAGTGTCTCCTAGCCCATATCACTATCCCCAATTTTGTTTTAGATTGAGGAGAAACTGTTTGGCTTAGTTACCAATCAGACCAGATGCAGATAACGTCTTAAAAATTAGGTCTGTCTTAATAGCCCTTATGCGTGATGACATCAGACTAGCTAAAATCACCCCCAAGCCTCAGTGTGAGAATGCAAATTTTAAATTTTATCATATTAAACTAATTCCCAAAGCAGCAATGATGAAAAGAATACCCATGTGAAAACAACACGAAGGTAACGAAGGTTTGAGAAAATGCCGCACAAACGAGGCTTGGTGGTGAATTTTGAGCATGTTACCCAATCGCACATAAGACCTATTATGTTACTTAGCTGGATCAATGTACAGATCTGGATCAATATAATGATTATAGCATATGTGCAATTAGGTGTGGCAATATGGATTCTCAAGTTATTCCCCCAGGCATTTGTGCCTTCCATGCTTTAGTGTTTTATGAAATGTGGTATTTCTAATGTGTGCAGACTTAACAGAGTGAAAACTGGAGACAAAAGCAACTCAATGTTATCGGAATTCAGTATGCTACTTTAACTACTTCAGAAAGGCTATTCTGCCATGCAGGCATTTTTTTTTTTTTGCAAGTGCCGTTTAAATTAGTTTTATGTATATAATTATGCTTCCATGTTGGATTTTCAAACTGTCTATACTTAAAACAAATCACCTCTCAGCTTAACATCCACCCTGTTGGTCGTGTGGATTGCTATCTTTAATTCTCCTAACTCTGTCTTCATAATCCCAGGATGTCTTCGTCAATATTAATAGTCACCGTTTGTTTGCCTGCTCTGCAGGCTATAAAAAGGCTTAACTGTGGAGTTCTGGCTATTAAAACCTAAAGCAAACATCAGTGGCAGTACCTGCACATGTCAGTGATGCATGTACAATTTTGATGTCTTAATTTTAAACATGCTGAGCTCTGGTCAACTATTTGTTGGCTTTCCTTGTTACTTCTCACATCATTCTGTTATTGCAGTTAGTCTAAATCTGGTGAAGTACTTTGTAGCTCTTGTACTTTGATGGGTCATTATTGCAAATAAAGATTGGTAATGATTATGCATCAAAGTGAAACTGCTAGAAACCTTTGTGAGCCACTTTAAAAATTATGCTAACATGGTCAAACAATGCGATGAATGGAATGCAGGCTGGAGCTCACCTAGTTTTGATAGACATCTCAGTGCTATTCATATTTAGTATAAATCTACTAGCATTCTATCAGGAATGCCGTTCTCTGATTGGCTACGCTACTTGCTATCTATTCTGTGATAGATATGTGACAGGGTCACTAGTCCTATAATTTCACTACTTTTCGTTATACAAGAAATATGTTACTTTTCTGTTATTTTGTTCCAAATATTTTTGCGCTTAAGGTGGCGAAATACGAGATACAAAAACCCTCAACTTGTCGCGCAACATTGTGTCGTTGCAAGTTTTCGTCGATGTTTCCCGTTTTTCACCTTGCGTGATCAACTTGTCGCGCAACAAAAACATTTGTTGCGGGTTGAAGAAAGTTGTTGCGAAAAGTAGAGCACGGGTCTACTTTGAGCAACAAATTTTGGCTTTGTTGCTCGTTTTTCATCAAACTCACAACTTGTCGCGCAACAAATTTGCTCGTGCCCTAGCAAATCAACCAATCAGCGCGCTGCATTTCTTCAACCCGCAACAAATGTTTTTGTTGCGGCTCAAGTTGATCACGCAAGGTGAAAAACGCGAAACATCGCCCCAAAACTTGCAACGTAACAATGTTGCGCGACAAGTTGAGAGTTTTTGTATCTCGTATTTCACCGCCTTTAGGAATTTTGGGGTTTGATTTAGCAAGCTTGTGTATCGCTTAGGAATGATAGTTCGTGTGCCCGCATACCGACATATTAGGCTGATTTAGCAAAGACAACGGGGACTTCTTCACAATTACAACGGCGCGCGCAGATCTAAAAACCGACTTGACCAATGGCAGATCAGCAAATTGAGCACCGGAAGTCGTGTTCAGTCCTTTCCGCGCGCTCTCGCGACCTCAAATGACGTTCCCGTTCTGATGCTAAATTAGCCTATTATTGCCTAAATGCCGTAGCGGATATTAGCTTTTCGTGGTTTTTCTTTTCGGTAGATTATTTTAATCATTTATTTGACCTTATCTTTTTAAGTTAGTGGGATTAATCTAAGGAAATCCTGGCGTTCTGTTTTACTGTGGTTTGGCGACACACCTTTTACTGTTTTCCGCGTACAAAATTATTTAACACTTCGGTATAAGTAGAGGCACGTTTTAGCCGTAATTCAGTTGAGTTTGGACGTCACTGAAGAAACTACAGCAGCTGTAAAGTTAACAAACGAACTTCCTTCTAGCAAGGTAGGATAGTTTGGTTTGTTTATCATTTAGCTTAAGTACTTGATCTCGTTAATTACCGAATAATTTAGTCTTAGTTAAGTCTTTTCTTGGTTATAATTCTGTTTAGTGATTTAAGCAATTCTTTGTAATTTTTTCATTCGTTATGATTTCGCTATTTCAATCGCAATTAGTAGGAACTAGGCCAGTTTGTTCTGTTATTCATCGGATTTCTCGTTTTGTTTTCGCTGCTGTTATTCGCTTTATTTTTGTAATCGGAGATGCATATTCTTCGTAGCGTCGCTAAATTTTCTTCGCGTATTATCACACACCTTCTGTAGTAAATTGATTTTGTTTATTGCAAATCTCTCTTTCTGTTTACAACTGTTAATTGGCTAGTTTTGTTCTCCTATTATATATCTTAGTCTTTTGAATTAGTTTGTCTTTGTGTAATTACATGTAGGTCGTGCTGTTAGGTCAGAATAATCTGTTCGCAAATTAGTTCTTTTCCGTTCCACTTAATTACTTTTGTTTCGTTCTAACCTTGTATCTTGAATGTAGAATCCCGTTGTTTATCATGTGATAGCCGTTGGATACCATTTCGCTGTAGGATTTGCCACTACATTCACTAGTTATTTTAACGCTCACGCGTGTCGCTTGTGCAACTCGCGTCAAGTCAGCTGTCAAGTATTCTGTCACGGGTTCTCAAATTTGATTTGCATGACACTATACGTCACTTGCGTTCTATTTTTGTCTTCAAAATATAGCTTTTCTGTTTGGTATTTTTATCTTTTCCTGGTGTTGGTTTTAAACATATTTGGTAGTTGTTTACACTCTCAGCTACAGATCATTGCAACAGAATATCTTCGTTTTCTTTTCATGAATTCTACAATAACTTAGTTTACACTTAGAATATGTTTTCTTGGTTTTCGATATTCTGTAGTCCTTAGTCTATTGCATTGGATTCTACATTATTTTGTTGCACGCAAACATTTAGTTTACCTTGTATTCTTTTCCTAGGTTTAATCTTTCAGTAGTTCCCGTTTATTTTATTTTGCTTTATTTTATCGTTGCTGTATTGCTGATGGATTTGAGTTTCAAATAAATTGTTTTGGAAAATCCTTGAATCCTTCTCGTTCCTGCTGCTGACCGCCCGTCCTGTTACATTTTTGGTGTCAGAAGTGGGATTCAAGTGCTACTTTCCAGAGCTTTTTGTTTGAGGTACAAAAAAAATAAACGGGAACGTACTAGAAAGATGCCCACAGGAGGGGAAGCTGCGGATACACTGGGAACCCTGCAAGACAGGCTGAAACAGTTGGAGGACCAGCTACTTCAACTAAATGCTGGTGGCCAGCCAGAAGCTTCCGGACCCAGTGCAAGCTCTACTGGTGCCCAGCCGACCATTCGGGTGTCCGTACCCAGGGAAAAGAGATTTGGAAAGTACAGTGGGATCAGAGACGATCGGGTACTTGAGGACTGGATAGCGGACGCTGAGAGGGCCGTGAGGGGCCAGACGGATGCTGAGGCAGTAGATACCCTCTTGTTTCACCTAGAGGGAGTGGCCAAAGAAGAAGTGAAGCTGAGGCCAACCAGCCAGTGGTCCTCCCCCTCTGGTGTATTCCAGATCGTGAGGGAGGCCTTCAGTGAACAGTTCACAGCAACTCAAGCAAGAAGGAAGTTTTTCGCAAGGCGGCAGGGAGATCGGGAGTCAACACAGAACTTCGCACATGCTCTGATGGTTCTTCTTTCCAGGGTAGAGAGATTGAGTGGTGCACCGGAGGCCAGTAAAGACCTACTACTATGGGAGCAGTTTGTGGAGAACCTTAGGGACCTCACCCTGCGCCGCAACATCAAGCGCTGGGCAAGAGACCACCCAGCTGCTACTTTCCAGGACGTTCTACTGGAGGTGCACCGGTATATGGAGGAGGACCCTACTCCTAGGAGATCGGCAGCAGCAAGGTCTGCAGAGGTGGAAGAAGAGGTGCAGCGCACGGAGATCACTGGGCAGAAGAAGCAGCAAAAGGTCCTGGCTGACCTCATCTCCGGACAGAAGGTCCTTGCAGAAGAGCTGCAGAAGCAGCAGAAGGTACTAATGGCCCATGTCGAACAGTAGAGAGAAGTATTGGGCCGGCAACAAGAGACCGTGAATCACCTGCTCGCCACGCTGGCTTCAAGGCCAAGGTTTTCATCCTGTTACCGCTGTGGCAAGGATGGACACTTCCTCCGGGACTGCCCCGAGCCAGCGCCAGTCACCAGTACCCAAGGGGGCAGGAGACCAGTCCCAAAGAAGCCGGCGGGAAACGAGAAGACTTCACCGCAGTGAGCCCGGCGGTGGAGGAGGTTAACAGTGGCTCACCCCTTTCAAAAATAGTTGGAGGAACGCCAACTATGACTGCAAGAATGGCAGGCGTGGAGGTTGAGTGCCTGGTCGACACCGGCTCCATGGTTACCCTGGTTTCGGAGGCCTTCTATAAAGAGAAGCTCGAGTCCGTATGCGGTAGAGTGCATGGCGTGGGAAGGATGCTCACTCTGCGAGGAGCTAATGGACTAGAAATCCCATATCTCGGGTATCTGGAGCTGGACATGCAAGTGGGAGGAGTGACGATCCCAGGCTGCGGAGTGCTGGTCCTCAAAGACACGGCAGCCACTGTGCGGCAGCGGAGAAGAAGACCTGGAGTCCTGGGGACGAATGTGCTTGTGAAAATCCCGAAGTGGGCAGAGCTGCTGAGTGTAGAGGAGAATGCAAGTACCTCGTCGAAGCTGAGCCAGGAACCGAGCAAGCAGAGGCTGGTAAGGGTTGCTGGTAGCAGTGCTGTTTGGATTCCACCATATTCAGCAATGAATATTGACGTCACTTGTTCAGCCTTTGGCGCAAACGCAGTGGTGGAACCCCTCAGTACCCCACTAAAGGGAAGACTCCGAGTCGCGACTACACTGGTGGATGTGTCCAAGTCATACTTTACTGTCCAGCTGATCAATCCGACAAGTCAAGGAGTCAGCCTGAAGCCCAGAACATGCCTTGGTACAGTCCAGCCAGCGGAAGTGATTATGAGGGAGCAGCTGGCATTTACCGTGGGAAGCAATGAGGTAGTGGTGTCCCATGCTCATGGCGTAGACTGCCAGGAGGTATCTTCACAGACCCCCGACAGAGAAACGCAGCGATGGAACACTGGAACTCTACCTGAGGGAGTGCTGCTGGACAATTTCCCCGGTACTGAAGCAGAGAGGAGAGAGGCAGAGAGAATCTTCCGAGAGTATGCTGATGTGTTCTCTCGCAAGGGAGAGGAGCTTGGCTGTACGACCACGGTGCATCACAGGATCCACACTGAAGATGACGATACAGACGGATCCCACCCAATCAGTTTGAGGAGGTGAAGGAACACATACAGGTGCTACTGGAGAGAGGAGTTATCAGACCTAGCCAAAGTGACTATGCATCACCTATTGTACTAGTCCGCAAGAAGTCTGGAGCCCTTCGCCTGTGCGTGGACTACCGCCGCCTCAATGCAAAGACCAGGAAGGATGCATACCCCTTGCCAAGGATAGACAAGTTACTTGATGCCCTTGGCAGAGCACAGTACTTCTCAGCCATTGATCTGGCATCAGCATACAACCAAGTGGAAGTACACCCAGATGACCGCCATAAGACGGCGTTCACCACCCCGATGGGCCTGTACGAGTACAACAGGATGCCTTTTGGGCTCTGTAACACACCTGGTACGTTCCAAGGCTTATGCAGATGATATTCCGTGGAGAGCTACTGCAGAATCTTCTAGTGTACTCGGACGACATCATCGTGTACAGTGACACCATTACAGATCACCTCAAACGACTTGAGCGAGTTTTTCAGAAGCTGAGAGAACATGGTCTCAAGATAGAAGTACCTTGGTCACGTGGTGTCAGTAGAGGGCGTGGCAACCGATCCAGCAAAGACTGAGGCAGTGTTGCAGTGGCCCACCCCAAGAACGCTGAAGGACTTGAGGTCATTTTTGGGGTTCGCATCCTATTACAGACTGTTTGTCCCTGGCTTCGCACAGACAGCAGCCGCACTCCATAAGCTGGTAGCCGAAATCTCAGAAAAGGGAAAGAACAAGAAAGGTACCATTACCAGTGAGCATTGGGAGGGAGAATGCTGTAAAGCCTTTGATGATTTGCGTAAAGCCCTCACAAGTGCACCAGTGTTGGCCTACCCTGATTACACTAAACCATTCATCGTAGAGACTGATGCGTCTGACAAGGGACTAGGTGCTGTGTTATCCCAGAAGCAGGATGGTAAGCTCAGAGTCATTGCCTATGCTAGCCGAGGTCTACGTGGGGCTGAGAGGAACATGAAGAATTACTCTTCCATGAAGTTGGAGCTCCTAGCACTGAAGTGGGCTGTAGCAGAGAAGTTCCGGGAGTACCTGCTGGGGTCCGAGTTCGTGGTGTATACTGACAACAACCCGCTGACCTACCTACAGTCCAAGAGCAAGCTGTAAGCAGTAGAACAGCGATGGGCAGCTGAACTGGCCAGCTTTAGCTTCAAAATAGAGTATCGAGCTGGTAAACACAATACCAATGCTGATGCCCTGAGCCGAGTCAGTTGGGAAGTGACTCACAAGAGCGCCAATCTCAGACATGATGCTGACACAGATGATGATGAGCAGTTCACCCATGTTGCCGAGACGTTAGCTTCAATAGCTGATACTACCAGACTTCCTGAGAGAGTGCAGCTGGGATTGCTGGAGGATGCTATTCGTGTAGAAGAGTTGGGAGTTACAACACCAGCAGACGAGTGTGCTGAGCAGGCGACCTGTCTTCCATCCATCCCGAGAGATCAGATTTCCATATTGCAGCAGAAGGATGCAGCAATAGTGAGGCTGAAGCATTACCTGGACCTAGGGAGAAAACCCAAACGACAAGAGAGGAAACAAGAGACGCGAGAAACCGTACAACTGGTTGGTTACCTGGACAGCATTGCAGAGAAGGATGGCTTGCTTTTCAGAACTGTGCGCAACAATGGTGACCAGTTGAAACAGCTTCTGGTAGTACCCAGTGCCCTACGAAGCGAGGTCCTAAAGGCATCTCATAATGACTTTGGACACCAAGGGCCAGAGAGAACCGAGCAAGTTGTGCAGCAACGATGTTGGTGGCCAGGCATGCATGCAGATGTGAAACAGTGGATCTCCGAGTGTGAGCGTTGTGTGGTAGCAAAGGGACCCTACCTGATGGCGAAAACTCCTATGGGCAGTATCATAGCCACCAAGCCACTTGAAGTTCTGGCCATGTATTTTACGCAGTTGGAACCAGCGTCAGATGGTCGAGAGAATGTATTAGTGCTGACAGATGTATTCACAAAGTTCACCGTAGTAGTTCCAACCAGGGACCAGAAAGCTGTTACTGTGGCAAAAACCCTCATTCGAGAGTGGTTCATGGTGTATGGAGTACCCCAGAGACTACACTCAGACCAGGGCAGATCCTACGAAGCTGAAGTCAGTAAAGAACTCTGCACAATCTACAGTATTAAGAAGTCTCGGACTACACCGTACCACCCTCAGGGTAATGGCCAGTGCGAGAGGTTTAACCGTACACTACACGAGTTGTTGCGAACCTTACCTGTTGAGAAGAAGAGGAGATGGCCTGAACACCTGAAAGAACTCTGTTATGCTTACAATGCAACACCACATGCTACAACTGGTTATTCCCCGTTCTATTTGATGTTCGGACGAGACCCCCGGCTGCCGATTGACCGATTGATTGAGTTGGACGAGACACAAGGTCAAGAACCAAGTACCTGGGTCTCCAGACATCAAAAGGAACTGAGAAGTGCACACAGACGAGCTGCAGAGAAATTGGCAAAAGAGGCTGCAATTCGCAAGCAGAAGTATGACAAGCAGAACAGAGTGAAACCATCAACCATAGAGATTGGACAGCGAGTGCTCGTGAGAGACAGAACCATACGTGGGAGAAACAAGATCCAAGACCGATGGAGTACCAAAGTACACAAAGTAGTTGGCCAATTAGAGAACGGAACATATGAGGTTGAACCAGCAGATGGACATGGCAGTGCCAGAATTGTGAACCGTGCTGAGTTGCAGGTGTGCCCCCCATCCGTACTGCAGAAGACCCCTGCAAAAGCAAGGAGACGGCGAGTTCCTGTAGCGCCACGGTACCCATCTCCATCCGATGATGACAGTCACCCTGGAGTAGCCATTGAGTTTGCACCACCACCTGTTGATGTCGAGCCTGATGGTGCAGCTGACGTTTCTAATAGTGATTCTGACGAGAGCATTGCGGATGAGCCTGAAGCTGATGATGAAGTGCCCCTTAGACGTTCTACCAGATCTACTGCGGGACATCATAGCAACCGATACCGATTGCCTATGTCTGTCCTGAGACGTTAGGTAGCGTAGTGTAGTGTAGCGTTTAGTGTTTAGCTCGCAAGGGCTATGACGAGCAAAAGGAGGGGAGAGTGTGACAGGGTCACTAGACCTATAATTTCACTACTTTTCGTTATACCAAGAAATATGTCACTTTTCTGTTATTTTGTTCCAAATATTTTTGCGCTTAGGAATTTCCCGGTTTGATTTAGCAAGCTCGTGTATCCGCATACCCACATATTATTGCCTAAATGCCGTAGCGGATATTAGCTTTTCGTGGTTTTTCTTTTCGGTAGATTATTTTAATCATTTAATTGACCTTATCTTTTTAAGTTAGTGGGATTAATCTAAGGAAATCCTGGCGTTCTGTCTTCCTGTGGTTTGGCGACACACCTTTTACTGTTTGCCGCGTGCAAAATTATTTAACACTTCGGTATAAGTAGAGGCACGTTTTAGCCGTAATTCAGTTGAGTTTGGACGTCACTGAAGAAACTACAGCAGCTGTAAAGTTAACAAGCGAACTTGCTTCTAGCAAGGTAGGATAGTTTGGTTTATCATTTAGCTTAAGTACTTGATCTCGTTAATTACCGAATAATTTAGTCTTAGTTTAGTCTTTTCTTGGTTATAATTCTGTTTAGTGATTTAAGCAATTCTTTGTAATTTTTTCATTCGTTATGATTTCGCTATTTCAATCGCAATTAGTAGGAACTAGGCCAGTTTGTTATGTTATTCATCGGATTTCTCGTTTTGTTTTCGCTGCTGTTATTCGCTTTATTTTTGTAATCGGAGATGCATATTCTTCGTAGCGTCGCTAAATTTTCTTCGCGTATTATCACACACCTGTAGTAAATTCATTTTGTTTATTGCAAATCTCTCTTTCTGTTTACAACTGTTAATTGGCTAGTTTTGTTCTCCTATTATATATCTTAGTCTTTTGAATTAGTTTGTCTTTGTTACCCGGGCTGCGCGCGACTCGCGCGGCGCCCGGGTCTAAGATTACCGACGGTTCTTCTTTTTCGTCGAGTATCATCCACAAAGTGCACTTCCGGCGTTTCTTCGGAAGCGCTAACTATTTTTAACAACAGTGATGCGTGTTGTCACGTATGGGAAAATGTCGATTCGTCTTGTGTCTTTTGAAGTCTGAAGAAACAATATGTTAAGAGAAGTGTCTATGCGAATGTTTGGAAGTTCAACGGCGAGAAGAAAGTTTTTAACATGAGTAAACTTAACGGCAGATGGACAGCCGTGTTTCCTCGTGTCTGCTTCAGTAGACTGCGAGTAGTCTCTAATTTTGGCGATGGATTGTGGAGCGGGCGAAAGACACGTGCGCGCGCGAAGTTGCGAGGAGACGCGACGCGAAGGGAGCGCCAAAAATTAGAGACTACAGACAAAGGGAGTTTGACCTTTCACGGCCGAGTGATTCGAGTGTAAATCTCCTATCAACAGCAAGAATGATGCCTGTTGTCACGTATCGGAAAACGTCGATTCACCTTGTGTCTTTGAAGTCTGAACAACTAATATGTTAAGACAAGTGTCTATACGAATGTTTGCAAGTTCAACAGCGAGAAGAAAGCTTTTGACATGACCAAAATTTAACTCCAGATGGACTGCCGTGTTCCCGTATCCGCTCCATTGAGATGTACATTTTTGAATAACTCAAGTACGGGATATCACACACCCCTGAGACTTTGACAGGTAGTTTATTTACTATTTTGCCACAATATCTCAATTTCTGGACTTTAATTTTTGAATGATAAGCGATTATATTTTACAAATGTACTAGCGTCCCTTGAAACTGTCCAGAAACCTTCCTTTCTTGTGTTTCAAATGACCCTGGATTGACGTATTTGTAAACAGTTTCACTCTGCTATTAATTTTCTACTCACATTTCACCGAGACTCCATTCACATTTATGCGAAAAAATCCAACATCGTTCGATAAGCGTTTCCTTTCTCAAACAATTATCCATCGAAGCGGAAACAAGTGTGCTTAGTTTTTTTTTGGAATGAATACACTATTTTATACACTAGTTTATCTTGCATAACGATAAACCTCTGTGGCCTAAAGGTCATTGTTCCTGCCTGTGACGCAGCTAACCCGGGTTCGATGTCTGTTAGTGGTATATATCACGGGCTTTATTTTTTCTGTTTCTCTTTTTCTTGTTCTTTTAGAAATATTTTTTACAAGTGTCATAATTATTGTGCTCAATGGTTGAGCTGTATTTTAGAGGAATATATGTTGATAGGGGTCTAAAGAAATAGACTCCAACACAAGCTAAACACAATGCGTCCGATGTAAGAAAGACAGACTTCCCTCTATTCTTTTGTTTAGCACTAAGTTAGGGATACAATACTGTTTTTTACAAGCCCGGGTTTAGGCTAATTGTAGCCTCTTGTTTAATTACATGTAGGTCGTGCTGTTAGGTCAGAATAATCTGTTCGCAAATTAGTTCTTTTCCGTTCCACTTAATTACTTTTGTTTCGTTCTAACCTTGTATCTTGAATGTAGAATCCCGTTGTTTATCATGTTATAGCCGTTGGATACCATTTCGCTGTAGGATTTGCCACTACATTCACTAGTTATTTTAACGCTCACGCGTGTTGCTTGTGCAACTCGCGTCAAGTATTCTGTCACGGGTTCTCAAATTTAATTTGCATGACACTATACGTCACTTGCGTTCTATTTTTGTCTTCAAAATATAGCTTTTCTGTTTGGTATTTTTATCTTTTCCTGGTGTTAGTTTTAAACATATTTGGTAGTTGTTTACACTCTCAGCTACAGATCATTGCAACAGAATATCTTCGTTTTCTTTTCATGAATTCTACAATAACTTAGTTTACACTTAGAATATGTTTTCTTGGTTTTCGATATTCTGTAGTCCTTAGTCTATTGCATTGGATTCTACATTATTTTGTTGCACGCAAACATTTAGTTTACCTTGTATTCTTTTCCTAGGTTTAATCTTTCAGTAGTTCCCGTTTATTTTATTTTGCTTTATTTTATCGTTGCTGTATTGCTGATGGATTTGAGTTTCAAATAAATTGTTTTGGAAAAATCCTTGAATCCTTCTCGTTCCTGCTGCTGACCGCCCCGTCCTGATTTACAATTGGTGGTTTTGTTTGACATTAAGTTCTTGTTCAATTTTCCGGCTCACAAACACGGGCTGGATGGTGGTATGTATTTTTAGGCTCAAATCATTAAGTTGTTTCCTCACACTATCCGCTGAGATTTGGTCTTTGAATGGTAAAACCACTCGAATCGTGTCATCTGTCTCTTGAGACGGTGATAAAGGTTGCTGCTGATCGCAAACCTTCGAGTCAACGAAACTTTTGATGGTAGAATAAATAAGATGTTTAGGATACGTCAGCCTTGAGAATACTGTTTTCAGACGGTCACATTCATCGGAAAAATGTGTCCAAGATGAAGACAAACGATGTGCTCGATCAAGCATAGTTCTCAGTAGACCCTTTTTATTGCTGATTTGCAAGTGACGTCACGGCAGCCATGTTGGAGGTCAAGAACAATGGCCTTTCTCTCCGCTGGAACTAAATTCTATTTTTATGTAAATTCTCCGAAAAAATGTCTATTGTTTTGACCTCCAACATGGCCGCCATATCACGTGGTTGCAAACCAAGAATACCGATTGTCAACATGACTCTGATAGTGCAAGAGTAGACCTGAATTAGTGGGTTTCACGTACACCTTTGTCTCAATTTGCGGCGATCGATTCAGTAACTGGATACCCAGAAATGGGAGCATTCCATTGCATTCGGTTTCCATCGTGAATTTTACGGAGGAATGTGCTCTGTTGAGCGTGTCCAAGAAGTTGGATGCTGTTTCTGTATTGGGCATGATGGTGAGCTAGGTGAGCTAGGTCCTTTACTAGCTAATGTCTTC